>SJYV01049175.1:0-10766 GCA_006410875.1 Neotragus pygmaeus | reverse complement strand
CAATGAGGCCTGCCATGACAACCATTTTTAAAATCTCAAACTTCAACCCGGCAGTTCAAACACCCCTTCCCTTACTCTGTCTTATTCTTAGCACTTATCAATATCTAGCATGCTACACAGTTGACTCCTTATGAAAATGAAATAAAAAAGTCACTTAGTCGTGTCTGACTCTTTGCGACCCCATGGACTTAGTCCACACAACTCTCCTGGCCGGAATACTGGAGTGGGTAGCTTTCCCTTCTCCAGGGGAATCTTTCCAGCCTAAGGATTGAGCCCAGGTCTCCCACCTTGCATGGGAATTCTTTACCAGCTGAGCCACAAAGGAAGCCCAAGAATACTGGGGTGGGTAACCTTTCCCTTCTCCAGGGTATCTTCCCAACCAAGGAATCAAACCGGGGTCTCCTGCATCGCAGGCCAATTCTTTACCAACTGAACTATGAGGAAAGTTGACTCTTTAAGACTAGGTTTATTGCCTGTCTCTCCAGTTGTAGCTGCAGGCCATAAGAAGCAAAGACTCACAGATGCTGGGGCAAAGTGCACAGAAATAGGAAGAAGAGAAATAGTGAAGGATCACAGGTTGTGTATGCTGTGTTCAGCAATCCCATGTTTAATGGTATGTTCCACAGATACTCTGGCAAAAATACAAAGTGATAATTGCACAAGGCTATTCATAATGGTAGTATTTTTAATAGCAAAGAATGAAATTAACCCAGATATCAATTAATAGGAGGCTATTGATACATCCACACACTGAAGAAAGATATAGAATTGAGATATAGAATGATATAAATTTTTATCCAAATGCTATTGTTAAATGAAAAAAACAAGTATGGTAACTTTTATCTAAGAAGGTTGTGGAAGCATGAATATTTGTATGTATTAACTGCTTATATTTTCAAAAATATATGATAGAAAAAACTCCAAAATTAATAACAATGGTTTCTCTTAAGGGACACAAAGAAACAGAATGAATGGCACAGGGGAAGAAGCAAGACTTCTGTGGTGTACCTTGTTATGGAGCTCTGCAACTGTTTCCCACAGTTGAAACACCAATAAAATGTGCAAACTTCCCCCAAATTGAAAAACAGTTGAAACAAATGAACATTCTTTTTATCAATTAGAGGAATGACCACTTACAGAAGAGAATTATTTCAGGTGACTTTGAAATACAATACTTTAAGTGGATATCCTTGGTGTATCATATACAAAGAATTTGTAAAAAAAAATCTTAAACTTTATTCAATATTCTTAATTTTAATAGTAATATTCATCTTTAAATTTGAAATTATTACAAATATGTGTATATGTGCTCAGTTGCTTCAGTTGTGTCTCACTCTTTGTGACCCTATGGAGTGTCCTCCATGGAATTCTTCAGGCAAGAAGATTGGAATAGGTTGTCATGCCCTCCTCCAGGGGATCCTCTTGACCCAGGGATCTAATCCGTATCTCCTTCGACTCTTGCATTGCAAGCAGATTCTTTATCACTGAACCACTGGAAACCCACCGAAGCACTAAAACATGCTAACACTGTATAGGTATATTTAAGAATAAAAAAAATTATTGGAACCATTCATTTCTGAGGTAAAGAACAAAGATAAAATTGTAATATCCTAAAAGTTAAGTAAATTTATGTAATCTTAAATTTAAAATATCAGTATTAATTCAAATTCATATATATCATTTATTTATTTCCTGACTTGGTCCACTGAAGAACAAACCATGAAAGCTTTGCGGCAATGTGCACCCCTAGCACACAGGTTTTGGTCTCTAAATATCATTATCCACTGAAAGAAACCAGAGTTCAGTGTTCCCTGGACAATAACTTATTTTTACCTAAATATAAGAACTAAAACTATAAAACCTTTAGAATAAAATGCAGGAGTAATTATGCATGATCTCAGATTAGGTAATAATATCTGAGATTTAATACCAAAACAAGCAAACAAACAAACAAAAGTAATAAAAGGAAAATCAATAAACTGGACTTCATCAAAATAAAAATTTTTGTGCTTCAAGTGATATCCTTAAGTAAATGAAAAGACAACCCACAGAGGAGAAAACACAGGACAATCATACATCTGGTAAAGGACTTGTAACCAGAATATATGGGTTTCCCAGGTGGCTCAATGGTAAAAAATCCACCTACCAATGCAGGAGACTTGGGTTCGATCCTTGAGTCAGGAAGATCCCTTGGAGAAGGAAATGACAACTTACTCCAGTATTCTTGCCTGGGGAATCCCATGCACAGAGTCTGATGGACTACAGTCCACTGGGTCATAAAACAGCTGGACATGACTTAGCGAGTAAACAACCACCGGAATATATAAAGAACTCTTACAACTCAATAAAAAATTATAACGGTGAGCCAAAGATTTTAATAGACGTTTCTGTAAAGAAGATATATGAATAATTAATAAGCACAAAAAGTCCCTCACCATCATTAATCATTTGGGAAAGGCAAAACATAATCACAGAGATATCACTCACAAAGAAAATGACTTTAATAATAATGGCAGACAATAGCCACTACAATCATCTGTTAGAATTTATGGGAAATTGGTTCCAGAACTTTCCATGGAAGCAAAATCCATGAATGCTCAAGTTTCATAACTGGCCCTCTATATTCTTGGGTTCTACATCTGCAGATTCAACCAACCATGAACTGTAAATGTTAACACATGATCTGCAGTTGACTGAGTCCCTGAATCCAGAATCTATGGATATGGAGGGACAACCGTAGATTTTTTGAAAAAACTCCACTTACAAGTAGACCTTAGCAGTTCAAACCCATGTTGTTCAAGTTTCAACTGTATTGGCAAGGATGTGAAGAAACTGGAAAATTGGAGCCTAATTCATTGCTAATTGGGGATGAAAAATGGGAAGCCACTTTAGCAAACAGTTTGGCATTTCCTCAAAATGTTGAACATAGAGTTATCATATGACTCAGGAATTTCACAACTAGTTATGCAATCAAGATAAATGAAATTGTAAGTCAACACAATAACTTATACATGGATTTCAGAGCAGCATTATTCATAAGAGCTGAAAAGCAGAAATAATTCAAGCAACTATCAATACGTAAATGAATAAACAAAATGTGGTATATCCATAAAATGGAACACTATTCAGAATAAAAAGGAATGAAACATACTTTGAAAATATATCTCTGAGCTCATAATGACACCTAAAATACATACACAAACATGGATAGCTAATTACCATTGGTGGTTGGTTAGGAATCATCTGTGCTCAGTCACTAAGTTGTGTCTAGCTCTTTGCCACCCCTGGACTGTAGCCCGCCAGGCTCTTCTGTCCATGGAATTCTCCAGGCAAGAATTTTGGAGTGAGTTGCCATCCCCTTCTTCAGGGGATCTTCCCGACCCGGGGATCAAACCCAGGTCTCCTGCATTGCAGGTAGATTCTTTAATGACTGAGCCACCAGGGTAGCCCAAGCTATCATCATACTATTTTGAAAATTAATATAATAAAATGATAAAAATTACTTTTTGCAACTTTTCAAAAATTTAGCCTAGGTAATATTTCTTATAATGCTGTTTCAATGAGATACAACTTCAAGATATTTTGTACCAAAGCTAATATATTAAAAAGTTGTAGGTTGTATATTTAAGTGTTCCTCACAGTGCATACTACTAAAGATCAAGTCAACAAAGTTTGCTTTATACATGATACAGATTCTAATATGGTAAATGATATTTACTTTTTTCCTTCATAAGTTTATTTTTTTCCTTCTCTGAACTTCTTCTTTGGTTTTATTGTTTTGTTCTCTGTGGATTTAACCACTTTTAGGGAATACTAGTCACACTGAAAAAAAATTGAATGCTACCTAAAAACAAATTTATTCACACATGCATGAGTATCAACACATGTGGGAGAAGGGACTTCTGTGTTCATGCTCAGTCACTTCAGTTGTGTCCCACTCCTTGTGACCCTATGGACTATAGCCCACCAGGCTCCTCTGTCCATGGGATTTTCCAGGCAAGAATACTGTAGTGGGTTGCCATGCCCTTCTCCAGGGGATCTTTCTGACCCAGGGGTCGAACTTGCATCTCATGAGTTGCAGGCAGACTCTTTATAGCTGAGCAGGGTAGCCCCCCTTTTCCTTATAAACAGCATTAATTTGAAACCTGAAATTTTCAGCAAGATACTTTCTAAAGGCCTTGAAATTCAATCAGCATCAGAAAAATATTATGTCATTAGCAATGACATACATTAGATGAAAGCAAAAATAATTTTAATTTCTATTAAAAGCAGAAAAAAACTGATGAAACATTGATCTTAATGATTGCTTGATGTTGAGTAAAAATGACCAGGAATTAGAACACTATGGACCCTCTCACCCTGAAATTTTGCTAACAGTTACAATAGCTTTAACAATGTAATAACCTTTCACAGAAAGTATCTGTAATGGACTTCCCTGATGATAGCCGGTAAAGAATCTACCTGCAGTGAAGGAGACTCAAGAGACGCAGGAGATGTGGGTTCTATCCCTGAGTCAGGAAGATTCCCTGGGAGGAGGAAATGGTGACCCACTCCTGTATTCTTGCCTGGAGAATTCCATGGATAGAGGAACTTTGCAGGCTACAGTCCAAAGGATCACAAAGAACATACACAACTGAACACACTGGGCTGGATATGTAAACATAAATTTTGAAAATGAGAGGCTGTATTTAAGGTCCTCGTTTGACTTCCAGGCCAGTCCTAAAATCTGCAACTCAAGGCAGCAGGAGCTCAACTTCCATTTTATTGTTATGTGGAAATGGCACCAGGGAAAGGCTAGCCAGCAGTGGGGCTGGTCAGTGCATCTGCGATCCCCAGGTGCTGTCTTGGTGAGGCTCGTCAGTCCTCTCTGCCTTGTGCACTGATGCTGAAGACTCCCTCCTGACCAGACCCTAGTCACTTGCCAGGCTTGCCCCGTCATGGGGAGTTCCACGGCAACTGATCCTCATGCTCACCCTGCTGTCAAAGCATTCCAATTTTTAATCGCTACATGACTTGTCAGATTCAATAGGAACCACATGGCCACAATTAAAACCTTTCTAATAATGAGAGGGCCAAACAAGGAAAAAAAAAATACTCTGGGCATGTTTCCTGTCACTGGTTCACATTCTGAAAGTAAGTTTGAGAAAATCCTTCAACTGAAATTTTTGTTTACATGGTGAAAACTAAATGGTTATTCCCTTCATCCTGACAACAAAACAAAGTGCTTATGTCTGCACTTAGGGAATATTTCTGAGATTCTGGCTGGTTCACCTAAAGTATATCTCCACTCTGAAAAGAATCTCTTACCATCAGGGAAGAAAGCAGCCAAACTCCAGTTCCAGATCTGTGCACCACACCTGTCACTTCCTTACCTACTGGGAGACATTCTCTTCCTGGCTATATTTAGCTGGAAATGCTAAAGCATATTATAAAAACTCTTTATAAACTCAACAGAATGAACTTTATTTTCTTGACAATGTTACCTGTATCACAGTTTTCGTTATTTCTCCCCTAGATTTTGAATTTCGACAGGAGTGAGAATTATGATGAAAATGGAAGTAAAAACTTTTACTAACAATTGAAATTAATTTAACTCTCTGCTGTATACAGATATTGATCCTATGATTTGAAACATATTTAGAAGAGAAAGAGATGCACCAAGTACTGTTATTTACTGGATTCTGAAAAGGCTTTTATATGCAGACAAAAGTCACATTAGCTAAGAGACAACATCAGGCTATTTGTGGAAAAGATCTAATGGCATGGATGATAATTGCAGACACCTTGTTTTTACTCTATAGCATCTTCTCCTAGTGTTTACTAAGAGGGAATATTACCAAGAGGTAAACACCACCCTTATGGCAGAAAGTGAAGAGGAACTCAAAAGCCTCTTGATGAAAGTGAAAGAGGAGAGTGAGAAAGTTGGCTTAAAGCTTAACATTCAGAAAATGAAGATCATGGCATCAGGTCCCATCACTTCATGGGAAATAGATGGAGAAACAGTAGAAACAGTGTCAGACTTTATCTTTTTGAGCTCCAAAATCACTGCAGGTGGTGACTGCAGCCATGAAATTAAAAGACGCTTACTCCTTGGAAGAAAAGTTATGACCAACCTAGATAGCATATTCAAAAGCAGAGACATTACTTTGCCAACTAAGGTCTGTCTAGTCAAGGCTATGGTTTTTCCTGTGGTCATGTATGGATGTGAGAGTTGGACTGTNTATGACCAACCTAGATAGCATATTCAAAAGCAGAGACATTACTTTGCCAACTAAGGTCTGTCTAGTCAAGGCTATGGTTTTTCCTGTGGTCATGTATGGATGTGAGAGTTGGACTTCAAAGAAGGCTGAGCACCAAAGAACTGATGCTTTGGAACTGTGGTGTTGGAGAAGACTCTTGAGAATCCCTTGGACTGCAAGGAGATCCAACTAGTCCATTCTGAAGGAGATCAGCCCTGGGATTTCTTTGGAAGGAATGATGCTAAAGCTGAAAGTCCATTACTTTGGCCACCTCATGCAAAGAGTTGACTCACTGGAAAAGATGCTGGGAGGGATTGGGGGCAGGTGGAGAAGGGAACAACAGAGGATGAGATGGCTAGATGGCATCACTGACTCGATGGACATGAGTTTGAGTGAACTCCGGGAGTTGGTGTTGGACAGGGAGGCCTGGTGTGCTGCGATTCATGGGGTCGCCAGGAGTCGGACATGACTGAACGACTGAACTGAACTGAAAGACCAAAGACCCTCAACAACGGCTACTGATTAGTGAGGAATTTCTATTACCAAGAAACTGCAATCAACTGATACACTCATTTTTTACTATCTTACTTAAATCTTTGAAAACTTTCTGAGGCTTTGCCATGATTTGATTTCCTTTTCACTTTAGAATCTGCATTTTTCAAAGTTAATCCTCTGTTGTACAATCTACTCCATTACAGAAGATGCTATGTCTTTTCCATTCTCACAGGGTACATTCAATCTATGAATATAATTCTGAAGCCCAAATTTCACCTTTCATATTAACTCTTATCTGGTTTCCCAAATGAAACACCTCCACAACTGAGTTTTTTGTTTATTAATGAGTTTGTTCATTAATGTTTCCTGGCTCTTATCAAATTTTTATTGATCCTAGAGACATACACTTCCCAAGCAGGTCAAATAGTAAAGAATCTGCCTGCAATGCTGGAGACCTGGGTTCTATCCCTGAGTCAGGAAGATCCCCTGGAGAAGGGCATGGCAACCCAATTCAATATTCTTGCCTGTAGAATCCCATGGACAGAGCAGCCTGGTGGGCTACAGTCCATGGGGTTACGAAGAGTTGGACAAGACTGAGTGATTAACACACACGGACATATTTAGTTTCTCAATAGACTTTAAACATGGAGAACTATGTTTATCCTTTTCCAAAAATTTAACAGCTTTATTGAGATTAGATTCATATTTACATACCATACAATTCACTAATTAAAGTATAAAAGTCAATAGTCTTAGTGTATTCTAAGAGTTGTACAACCATCAATAAAATCAAATTTAAAATGTTGTCATCACCCCAAAACAAGCCTTAGAGCCATTAACAGTCATTTTTCCTTCCCTAATACTCTCAGTCCTAGCCAACCACTAATCTAATTTCTGTCTCTATATTTGCCTGTTCTGTTCATTTTGTAACAATGCAATCATACAGTATGTAGCCTTTTATACCTGAATTCTTTAACCCAATATCATCTTTTTGAGGTTCATTCATGTTGTAGCATGCATCAATATTTTATTTTTTTCTATCATGAAAAAATTGTATGAATAAACAGCTTTTTATTTTTCTATTTATCAGTTGATGGACATTTGGATCATTTCCACTTTAGGGCTATTGTGAATAATGTTGCTATGAACATCTGTTTATAAGTTTTTAGTTGGATATATGATTTCAGTTCTCTTAATTACACACCTAAGAATGGAATGTCTGGGTCAAATGACAACTCCAAGTTTAAACTTATGAGGAACTGCCAGACTATTTTCAAAGTGACTAAACCTGAGTCTACATTCCCAGTAGAGATGTTTGAGGTTTCTAAATTCTCCACATTTATCCAACACTTTTTTATATTTTTGATTATCATCTTAGCGAGTGTGAAGTAGTATCATGTAACAATTTTGATTTGAATTTCCTGATGCTTATTGACCATTTAATATTTCATCAGATTTGGCAAGTTTTCAGCTATTATTCCTCCAAACATTTTTTTCTTTCCTTTTCTCTTCCTCCTCTTTCTCTACTACTCCTAAAATGTGTGTATTGGTATCCTATATCTATTTGAGTTAGCTTAAAACTCAGCAATCAAAAACCTAAGATCATGGCATCCAGTCCCATCACTTTATGGCAAATAGATGGGGAAACAATGGAAACAGTGACAGACTTTATTTTCTTGGGTTCCAAAATCACTGCAGATGATGACTGCAGCCATGAAATTAAAAGACACTTGCTCCTTCTAGCTATGAAAAACTATGATCAACTTAGAAAGCATATTAAAAAGTAGAGACATTACTTTGCCGACAGAGGCCTGTCTAGTCAAAGCTACGGTTTTCCCAGTAGTCATGTACAGATGTGAGAGTTGGACCATAAAGAAAGCTGAGCGCCAAAGAATCGATGCTTTTGAACTGTTTCGTTGGAGAAGACTCTTGAGAGTTCCATGGACTGCAAGGAGATCAAACCAGTCAATCCTGCAGGAAATCAGTCCTGAATATTCATTGGAAGGACTGAAGGTGAAGCTGAAATTCCAATACTTTGGCCACCTGATGTGAAGAACTGATTCATTGGTAAAGACCCCAGTGCTGGGAAAGATTGAAGGTAGGAGAAGAAGGGGATGACAGAGGTTGGATGGCTTCACTGACTTGATGGGCATGAGTCTAAGCAAGCTCTGGGAGGTGGTGATGGTCAGCGAAGCCTGGCATGCTGCAGTCCATGGGGTCACAAAGAGTCTGACACAACTGAGTGACTGAACTGAACTGAACTGATATTTATTTGAAGATGTGTTTATGTTTTTTGGGCTTCACTCGTGGTTCAGATGGTAAAGCGTCTCCCTGCAATGCAGGAAACCTGTGCTTGACCCCTGGGTTGGGAAGATTCCCTGGAGAATGAAATGGCAACCCACTCCAGTATTCTTGCTTGGAAAATCCCTTGGATGGAGGAGCCTGGTAGGCTACAGTCCATGGGGTCACAAAGAGTTGGATATGACTTAGTGACTTCACCTTCATTTTCTTTTTACGTTTCTTAGTCTTTCTCTCTTAACTCTTCAGACTGCATAATCTCTATGAATCTAAATACAAGTTCACTGGCAATTGTTTTTGCTGTTTTAAATATACTGCTGTGTCTTTCTAGTGAAATTTCATTTCAGTTACAACAATTTGAAATTCCATAATTTCTATATGATTCTTTGTTCATTATTTATCTCACTGTATTTATATTCTTTATTTCATGAGACATTGTCATCACAACTTCCTTTATTTAAATGTTTTATCTCTCTGAACATATTATAATGGTTAGTTTGCATGTTTGTCTGTTAAGTCTAAAATCTAAGTCCTCTCCCAGGAAATTTTTGTTGCTTAATTTTTTTCTATGTATGGATCACACCCTCCCTCCTTTGGGTGTTTTTTTTTTTTTCATGTTTTATAAATTTTTGTTGAAGAAATTGTTGATTTCTGAGAATATATTATTCAACTCTGGACATAGATCTTCCTTCTCCATGGCTTATTATTATTGTTCTTATCTGTTTGCTTGTCTGCTTATTTGTTTAGAGACTTGACTGGACTATTTTAATAAAGTATCTCTGATGTTATCTCATCATTAACTCATTGTCTGACTCTTTTGTGATCCCATGGACTGTAGCCTGTGTATTTCTCTATAATGTAAGGCCTCTGACGTCATTCTGATGCCATGAGCTTTCCTGGTAGCTCAGTTGGTAAAGAATCCACTTGCAAGGTAGCAGACCCTGGTTCAATTCCTGAGTCAGGAAGATTTCTGGAGAAGGGATAGGCTACCCACTCCAGTATTCTTGCCTGGAGAATCCCCATGGACAGAGGAGCCTGACAGGCTACAGTCCATGGTGTTGCAAAGAGTCAGACACAAGTGAGCGACTTTCACTTCACTGATGTTACTAATCAGAGAGTGTAGGCAGCCATGGGCATGTGCACAGACACCTTGGTATGTTGGCGGTTTTAGCAGGTCTTTCTTTGACTTTCCCCTTCTCTTAAGCTCCATTCCCTGGTGGCTCAGAGGTTAAAGCATCTGCCTGCAATGCTGGAGACCTGGGTTCCATCCCTGGGTCGGGAAGATCCCCTGGAGAAGGAAATGGCAACCCACTTCAGTGTTCTTGCCTAGAGAATCCCATGGATGGAAGAGCCTGGTGGGCAACAGTCCACGGGGTCGCAAAGAGTTGGATACAACTCAGCAACTTCACTTTCTCCCTTCTCTTAGGCTATCTGCCTCTTTAGCATCACACATAGCAGTTAGGCTCCAGTAACTCTGCTGATTTGCTCTATTGGTGTTGACTATGCTGCAGAGTATGAATTGCTCCTTAGTCTAATCCAACTAAGTCTGAAGCCCTGCTGAATAAATAATTTTGGAGGTCAACCTTCAAGATTTGCTTTGACTCCAGTAAGGCTTTCTTTTCATTTTCTTTCCATGGTATTCTCTGATAAAGTAACTGATATACAGTTTAGTTTGTGGTTCTTTATGGTGTGATCAGCCTCCTCTAAATTGCTTACCACCAAAATCCCCCCCCC
>SJYV01049172.1:0-14424 GCA_006410875.1 Neotragus pygmaeus | reverse complement strand
TTTTTTCCTCTTTGATGTCCTTGGCTTATATCATATTACAACAAGCAGAGATAAACAAATATGAAAGCAACTAACTTTTTATCTATACTCATTCATCTATGGTTATCTATTTTGGGCCCTCATACAAAAGAAGTGAAAAACTCCCAGTCTCTCAATTGGGGATCCAAACACCACCAGCTAGCTCTGTTTTTCCTTTTGCTTTCCTTAAATAGGAGTTAGAATTTAATTGACTTTTAAAAAAGAATCAAGAAAGGGGAAAAATTAAATGCTATTTCCTTTTCTGACAGCTATAGTGTAAAAATTTTCAGTAAAAAAAACCAAAGATGTCTTTACTGGCAAAATTTCATGTTAGTATAGGTATACACCTTAAAGAAAAACGGATGCTATCACAGAAAGCTTTATAATCAAAATAAAAATTTTATTTTTATTTATAATCATAAATTCAAAGATAATTGCAAATTTATAATTACAAGTTAGAAAAAATTACATACCACTTCTTTAAGTTTTGCTTCAATCTCTTCAGAGGTTAGCTTTTTGCTTAATGGCGTTTTTCTTAGCAACATGTCACAGTAATTGGCAAGCAGCTCAGGGCATTTTGATTCAGGCTGAGTTTTTAATCCCACCCTAAACAACAAATTAAAAGCAGNAAGTTTTGCTTCAATCTCTTCAGAGGTTAGCTTTTTGCTTAATGGCGTTTTTCTTAGCAACATGTCACAGTAATTGGCAAGCAGCTCAGGGCATTTTGATTCAGGCTGAGTTTTTAATCCCACCCTAAACAACAAATTAAAAGCAGGTGATTAAAAATGATTGAATCTGCAAATATTTTTTCTAAAGCCAATTTTTCACAGATTTGTTACGTTCTATAAATCCAGTGGGACTAGGGTGAGGAAGTCTACACTGAGGTTGCATACTTCAAGATGGTACTCACTCTTGGACTCCTGTAAGTACACTTACAGAACACTGAGAGAGACCTCCTTGAATTTTGTGAGCTACATGCTTCCTAGTCTCATTCTAGAGGCAGCTTTGCCAATAATCTTTAAAAGATTTTATTCAGATGTCGGTAAAAATAGTATTGAAAACTGTGTAAATCCTTGTATACTCACAGCAAAAGTCGCTCAGTCGTGTCCGACTTTTTGTGACCCCATGGACTATACAGTCCATGGAATTCTTCAGGCCAAAATACTGGAGTGAGTAGCCTTTCCCTTCTCCAGGGAATCTTCCCACACCAGGTTCAAACCCAGGTCTCCAGCATTGCAGATGGATTCTTTACCAGCTGAGCCACAAGGGAAGCCCAAGAAGACTGGAGTGGGTAGCCTATCCCTTCTCCAACAGATCTTCCTGAACCAGGAATAGAACCGGGGTCTCCTGCATTGCAGGTGGATTCTTTACCAACTGAGCCAGGGAAGCCTTATATATTATAAGTTAACAATTAAAAACTTTTTTTTTTTTNATCTGTCACAATTTAATACAGTTAAATTCTGTGCATAGTTAGGAGACAATTATAATATTGCATAAAGGCCATGAGGGCCTACACAAAACTGTCCTTTTGAAATTCCATATTGGACTGAAAATAATTGATGCTGAAAAATTAAATTTAAAGGTGCAGTTTTGCCTGCTTATTTGATAGAATTGTTCACTTTGCCCACCATCTCATGGAAAACTAGAGCAATATTATATTGCTTTCTTCTATATGCTAATAGGACCAATATTTGCATAAATTAAAATTGTAGCAATTACTTCCNTTAAATTTAAAGGTGCAGTTTTGCCTGCTTATTTGATAGAATTGTTCACTTTGCCCACCATCTCATGGAAAACTAGAGCAATATTATATTGCTTTCTTCTATATGCTAATAGGACCAATATTTGCATAAATTAAAATTGTAGCAATTACTTCCATTTTCTGGGAACTACACTGCATGTGTGTGTGTGTGTGTGTGTGTGTGTGTGTGTGTGTGTTGTTGCTTCAGTAGTGTCTGACTCTTTGCGACCCCATGGATTGCACCCTGTCAGGCTCCTCTGTCCATGGGATTCTCCAGGCAAGAATAATGGAGTGAGTTGCCACCTCCTTCTCTGGGGGATCTTCCTGACCCAGGGATTGAACGCCTCTCTTACGTCGGGTTCTTTACCACTAGCGCCACCTGGGAAGCCCCAGTGGAACTACACTACCAGCTGGATTTTCACCTATAATTATAACTTTATTTTTCAAATTAATTACTTGACTCCCTATCTTAATCAAGTCCAACCTTTCTCTTTAGAGGCCTTTTACTCCTCCAAATGGCAAATTACCCATGTCATCTGGGGACTTCAGTTCAAAGTAGTTGGAGGTGGTTGCATCAGTCAGAGTTCAAACCAAAAAACAGAAACGCTGGGGAGATATGAATATTAACAGGTGACTTATATAGGGACCTGATAGTGTGTTATTGTAGGAGCTGTTTAAAGATTCTTCATGAGACTTTTTGTGTGTGTGTGTGTGTCTTTGCTTCAGGTGCTCGAGCCCAAAGCCAGAAGCATCTAGGAAGGAGAGATGGATGTGAAGTGGGAAAGCAAGGATGGACTGGAAGCCATGAGGAATAGCTGAACCCCACAGGGACAGACTGGAACTTGTGTTGATCTTTCACTGCCCCTAGACCTCCAACTCTGATGATGTGAGTGCCCTGCAGAAGTGGGCACTCTCTTTTATGGAGCTGGTGAAGCCGAAAGATAGGAGGGGACACTGGTGCAGCTGTGCCCCAGGCTTGCTGCCTGACACTAAGTTAAGCCAGCAGATCATGTGCCCTTGAGCCTACTTTCTGAGCATAAAACGAATACTTTACTTTTAGCTTCCAAAGCTTTCTCTAAATGCCTCTTATAGCACAAGCAATCTGAGAACCATGCAGAGGACTCTGAACAAAGTTTTAGCTCACAGTACAAATCCTGCACAGAGGTAAACCTGCTTCTAAACAGCAGGTGAAAAAAAGAATTGGGTAATTAATCTGCTCTTGCTGTTGTTCTTACCACCACTTGAGTGTCACCAGAAGTTCCACGTGTTCTTTCCGATGTTGTGTTGATTTTGTTGTTAGTATACATCCCACCTAACTGTGCAGGGCTGCCCCAAACTTGGGATTCTAGTTAATAACTGTTTTGTGTCTTGTTTTAAACCACAGTGCTTGGTTCAAAGTCACTGGGTTCTTTGGGGACTTTTAAGGTCCTTTCCTGGCAGCAGACCTTGGTAGGGACTGCCACTTGCTCACAGATCCCAGGCAGTTGTCCCTAACTTTGAATCTCAGTGAGTAAGAATTTGGGTCAAGTTATTTTCCATTTCAAAGTCTAATCTCATTATGTAGATTTCTCAACTTGCTCCCAAGGGGCCATCGACAATATCCATTTTAAGGAGTATTATCAAAGTAAAATCATGATCAGAATGTCTTATTATACCCTTCATCCCCAGCAAATATTTGCAAAGAAGGGTGTGTTATACTTCACCGGGGTGTTGGGGGAAAGGCAAGCCCTGCATTCACTTACACACAAAAAAAACCAGGTGTAAAACAAAACTAAATATTACTATTGAACAGTAACTGGAAATCCAGTACCCCAAACTGACATTAAATAAGGTTTAAAACAAGATATTTTTAATTGCAACTTAACCTTTTATAAACAGTAGAAGGTGTGAAGCAATGCATGTGTGTCTAACGGGATATTTCTTCCAGTATTATCAAAGTTATCGATTAGTATAAAAAACTCATTAGTGTAACATTAAATTATTATTAGATATATATTTTCACATATTAGAAATTCTTACATTCCTGGCTGGTATAGGAGATGGTAGTCCCAAGAGGACTTTCTAGAAGGTAATCCTGTGGGAATTCTCAAGCCATGAAAATTTAAGAGAATTGAAAGTGAAGAGTATACAATGCTATGTGATTAATTCTTTCCACCCTCTATGTGCTCAAATTAATCACTATTAATATATGAGTTCAGAAAATGTGGACAAAGCAAGTTATTTTTTCTAGAATGATGAATTATCTTGTTAGGAATTTATCTACCCACCCCTCCCCTTTTCCTCTTCTGTGATGGTGAATGAGAGTCTGTGTATGTGTGTGTGTAAGCATGTGTGTATGATCAAGTGTACATATTCAAGGAACAAGACCATGGTTTGTTTTATTTTAAAGAATAAACATATTTCTGAAATTTTCAGCTTATCTGAAGAAACTAATCTTTAAACTTCTAAAAGTGAAAAAATGGCCATTTTCAGAGTATCAGAAATGAGAAGGTAGATTCAATAAGGCTATTAATTTTTTCACTAGAATTATGAAATTTAGAAGTCAATCATAAGAGAACAAAGGAAAAGAGGCATAGCTAAACTCATTTATTCCTATAGATATAAGGGGTAAAGAAGGAGGAGTAAAGAAACCAAGTGAAGGAGAAAGAATGTGAAGAAGGAAAGGGGGGAGGCACAGGAGGGAGATGGAAGAGGCAATTTATACTGTGGAAAGCAGATCAAAGACAACAAGCTAATCTAGTCAACTAAATCTTAAAGTCCAGCCTTCTGAGGTGAAGCCCAGCTGGAGCTGGGGTGCAAGGTTTTCAGGATGGCAGGCACTGCACACATTCTTGGTTCTCTTCCTCCTCTGACACATCTGAGGTACTTGAAAACTCATCTGAGTTGGTTTCCACCACCTCGATTCTAGTAGCTCCCCAGTGTGGGCAATGTCTTCTCTGTATCAGGTGATGCGTGAGGAACCAAAGTATGTGGCTTTTGAACAGATTAGTATGGTGCTGTCTGTCTTTATCTTGTCCCCGCTTGTTCCTCTTAACCACATTGTTTAAGCCAGCAAGGCAAGTGATAACTTTAGCTGTGGGTATCCAGATCTTAGCATCGTGGTCTAGGCCGCTGGTTGCCATTACAGGTAGGTAAGGATGGGGTTGAAGACAGTTAATACCCTCCTTTATCCCCTTCCATGTACTGAACAATCTGGCAGGATGACTTCTCCCAGAAGATGTGCCCGCAATCAGTGCCACTCATGACAAACTCACTTCTGGGGCCATAGAAATTGACACCTTTGACTGTGGCATTATTTCTGTGCCTCTTGTGCCTTTTCACATATTGGGCTCCATCACCATGAGAGGAATTGAAGAGGTAAATATCCTCATCACTGTAACTGGCCAGGAGCTCTTTGCCATTGTGACTGCACACAAGGCAGGTGATGTGAGCTTTAGCATCACAGTTGAGCAGGTGATGAGGACAAATTCTTGACTACTCCCTTATTATCACTCTCATTAATCTACCTCTGGTCATAAATTCTTACAAATTGATCTCGTCCCCCTACTGCAAAATGGTTATTATTGGCAGGATTCACACAGATTGAATACAGCCCACTCTCTTCTTTTCTCTGGTGACCACCACTTTTGAAGCTGGCCAGCCTTGTCTGAGATTAATGGCAAAGACAATTGCATCTTCACCTGAAGTGAGGAACTTAAAAGGGGAGTTAGGATCCAGACCCAACTTGTGGGACGCTACCCTGTGCTGGGCCACACATTTAGTTTTCTGGTGGTGTGGGAGAGCAGACAGCTTGGCTATGTGGCTCTGCCCATCGCAGCCACACATGGCCAGGGTGGTATCACCACAGTGGGGAAGGAACTTGGCCTGAAAAACATTATTTCTGTGACCACTCTCAAACTCCAGTACTGGCTGCTGATGCATCCAGTCCCACAATATCACTTTCAGGTCATCACTGCTAGTGGCCAGCCAGGTGCCACGCTGGTTAAAGGGCATAGTGTTGACACAAACATTGTGGCCTACAAGCCAATATTGCAGGTTGGATACACTGCNGAAAGATAGGAGGGGACACTGGTGCAGCTGTGCCCCAGGCTTGCTGCCTGACACTAAGTTAAGCCAGCAGATCATGTGCCCTTGAGCCTACTTTCTGAGCATAAAACGAATACTTTACTTTTAGCTTCCAAAGCTTTCTCTAAATGCCTCTTATAGCACAAGCAATCTGAGAACCATGCAGAGGACTCTGAACAAAGTTTTAGCTCACAGTACAAATCCTGCACAGAGGTAAACCTGCTTCTAAACAGCAGGTGAAAAAAAGAATTGGGTAATTAATCTGCTCTTGCTGTTGTTCTTACCACCACTTGAGTGTCACCAGAAGTTCCACGTGTTCTTTCCGATGTTGTGTTGATTTTGTTGTTAGTATACATCCCACCTAACTGTGCAGGGCTGCCCCAAACTTGGGATTCTAGTTAATAACTGTTTTGTGTCTTGTTTTAAACCACAGTGCTTGGTTCAAAGTCACTGGGTTCTTTGGGGACTTTTAAGGTCCTTTCCTGGCAGCAGACCTTGGTAGGGACTGCCACTTGCTCACAGATCCCAGGCAGTTGTCCCTAACTTTGAATCTCAGTGAGTAAGAATTTGGGTCAAGTTATTTTCCATTTCAAAGTCTAATCTCATTATGTAGATTTCTCAACTTGCTCCCAAGGGGCCATCGACAATATCCATTTTAAGGAGTATTATCAAAGTAAAATCATGATCAGAATGTCTTATTATACCCTTCATCCCCAGCAAATATTTGCAAAGAAGGGTGTGTTATACTTCACCGGGGTGTTGGGGGAAAGGCAAGCCCTGCATTCACTTACACACAAAAAAAACCAGGTGTAAAACAAAACTAAATATTACTATTGAACAGTAACTGGAAATCCAGTACCCCAAACTGACATTAAATAAGGTTTAAAACAAGATATTTTTAATTGCAACTTAACCTTTTATAAACAGTAGAAGGTGTGAAGCAATGCATGTGTGTCTAACGGGATATTTCTTCCAGTATTATCAAAGTTATCGATTAGTATAAAAAACTCATTAGTGTAACATTAAATTATTATTAGATATATATTTTCACATATTAGAAATTCTTACATTCCTGGCTGGTATAGGAGATGGTAGTCCCAAGAGGACTTTCTAGAAGGTAATCCTGTGGGAATTCTCAAGCCATGAAAATTTAAGAGAATTGAAAGTGAAGAGTATACAATGCTATGTGATTAATTCTTTCCACCCTCTATGTGCTCAAATTAATCACTATTAATATATGAGTTCAGAAAATGTGGACAAAGCAAGTTATTTTTTCTAGAATGATGAATTATCTTGTTAGGAATTTATCTACCCACCCCTCCCCTTTTCCTCTTCTGTGATGGTGAATGAGAGTCTGTGTATGTGTGTGTGTAAGCATGTGTGTATGATCAAGTGTACATATTCAAGGAACAAGACCATGGTTTGTTTTATTTTAAAGAATAAACATATTTCTGAAATTTTCAGCTTATCTGAAGAAACTAATCTTTAAACTTCTAAAAGTGAAAAAATGGCCATTTTCAGAGTATCAGAAATGAGAAGGTAGATTCAATAAGGCTATTAATTTTTTCACTAGAATTATGAAATTTAGAAGTCAATCATAAGAGAACAAAGGAAAAGAGGCATAGCTAAACTCATTTATTCCTATAGATATAAGGGGTAAAGAAGGAGGAGTAAAGAAACCAAGTGAAGGAGAAAGAATGTGAAGAAGGAAAGGGGGGAGGCACAGGAGGGAGATGGAAGAGGCAATTTATACTGTGGAAAGCAGATCAAAGACAACAAGCTAATCTAGTCAACTAAATCTTAAAGTCCAGCCTTCTGAGGTGAAGCCCAGCTGGAGCTGGGGTGCAAGGTTTTCAGGATGGCAGGCACTGCACACATTCTTGGTTCTCTTCCTCCTCTGACACATCTGAGGTACTTGAAAACTCATCTGAGTTGGTTTCCACCACCTCGATTCTAGTAGCTCCCCAGTGTGGGCAATGTCTTCTCTGTATCAGGTGATGCGTGAGGAACCAAAGTATGTGGCTTTTGAACAGATTAGTATGGTGCTGTCTGTCTTTATCTTGTCCCCGCTTGTTCCTCTTAACCACATTGTTTAAGCCAGCAAGGCAAGTGATAACTTTAGCTGTGGGTATCCAGATCTTAGCATCGTGGTCTAGGCCGCTGGTTGCCATTACAGGTAGGTAAGGATGGGGTTGAAGACAGTTAATACCCTCCTTTATCCCCTTCCATGTACTGAACAATCTGGCAGGATGACTTCTCCCAGAAGATGTGCCCGCAATCAGTGCCACTCATGACAAACTCACTTCTGGGGCCATAGAAATTGACACCTTTGACTGTGGCATTATTTCTGTGCCTCTTGTGCCTTTTCACATATTGGGCTCCATCACCATGAGAGGAATTGAAGAGGTAAATATCCTCATCACTGTAACTGGCCAGGAGCTCTTTGCCATTGTGACTGCACACAAGGCAGGTGATGTGAGCTTTAGCATCACAGTTGAGCAGGTGATGAGGACAAATTCTTGACTACTCCCTTATTATCACTCTCATTAATCTACCTCTGGTCATAAATTCTTACAAATTGATCTCGTCCCCCTACTGCAAAATGGTTATTATTGGCAGGATTCACACAGATTGAATACAGCCCACTCTCTTCTTTTCTCTGGTGACCACCACTTTTGAAGCTGGCCAGCCTTGTCTGAGATTAATGGCAAAGACAATTGCATCTTCACCTGAAGTGAGGAACTTAAAAGGGGAGTTAGGATCCAGACCCAACTTGTGGGACGCTACCCTGTGCTGGGCCACACATTTAGTTTTCTGGTGGTGTGGGAGAGCAGACAGCTTGGCTATGTGGCTCTGCCCATCGCAGCCACACATGGCCAGGGTGGTATCACCACAGTGGGGAAGGAACTTGGCCTGAAAAACATTATTTCTGTGACCACTCTCAAACTCCAGTACTGGCTGCTGATGCATCCAGTCCCACAATATCACTTTCAGGTCATCACTGCTAGTGGCCAGCCAGGTGCCACGCTGGTTAAAGGGCATAGTGTTGACACAAACATTGTGGCCTACAAGCCAATATTGCAGGTTGGATACACTGCACAAACACTCTTGCCCCACAGGCCTCATACACAAAGCAGGCACTTGAACCCAGCTGCCGCTCTCAAAGAGCATTCAGGACTTTCCAGTGTGGGTTGGGGAGGGTGGATATCTCAGAAGCTACTCATTCCTCCAGGGCCCGATCCTCGGCATATAAATACTGGGCTTGGGCTTGGTTAGCCTCATGGCACTGTACCTGAGGCCACTTTTCTTGTGCCAATGATTTCTCCACTTCTCCTTCCAAGAGTGCTCTCCTAACTGGTAATGGAACTAGTTTCTATCACCCGTTAAGAAATGTACAGCATCTCCCATGCTTTCCGAATCAGTGTTTTTACTGGTACTTGCTGTGTCGGCACCTTGATTTGCTCTGCCGGGCTGCCCAGGGCTACCACCATCACCAGCACCGCCACCATTTCTGGTCACTTCTGCATTGGCACCACCTGCCTCCGCTCCGGAATGCTCCTCGGAGTTTCTCTTTATCTCAGATTGGCCATCTTTGATACTCACGTAGTCAGACATCACTTAAGGATGTGTGCTGTAGTCTGGAAAAAAAAAAAAAAAGTCTTTGAACCCTGCAGAAGATAGTAGGCTGGCAGTGAAAAAGCGACTCACTGGAAAAGACTTTGATGCTGGGAGGGATTGGGGGCAGGAGGAGAAGGGGACGACCGAGGATGAGATCGCTGGATGGCATCACGGACTTGATGGATGTGAGTCTGAGTGAACTCCAAGAGATGGTGATGAACAGGGAGGCCTGGCGTGCTGCAATTCATGGGGTCACAAAGAGTCGGATACGACTCAGCGACTGAACTGAACTGAGCAGCACCAAAATGCAAATAGCTAAATGCAAAGGGGTGGGGCAAGCGCTGTCTAAGGCATTACGCGTATGGGAGCCAGTAAGGTTCAAAAGACCTCATCTCATTTAGCCTCTCGCGGCATTTCGAGACTGCTTAGAGTTTTCCAGAACCTAAGCCACACCCCCAGAAGACATCTTGTATTGTCCGTTGCTGCGCATACCGTTATACTGAAGCTTGATACAGATGGTGTTTTGAAGAACATTTTTATTAGGAACTCATCAGCAAAGGTACTCCTCAGTCAGAACGGCTATGGTAAGACTCAGTGCTCTTCTTAAAGATAATGTACAGTATGGAAAGTGAAAGTGATGTCCCTCAGTCATGTCCGACTCTTTGCGACGCCATGGTCTGTAGCCCACCAGGCTCCTCAGTCCATGGAATTTTCTAGGCAAGTCCTGGAGTGGGGTGCCATTTCCTTCTCCAGGGGATCTTCCCAACCCAGGGATCGAAACCGGGTCTCCCGCACTGCAGGCAGACGCTTTACCGTCTGAGCCAATTTCTTCATGTATAGTATGAAATGAAGAAATACACAAGTGCAAGGAAAGATTGCTAAGGTCCCGAGTTAGTGAGTTTTGGACATGAAAGAAATATTTCAGTAAGTCAAAAAGCTTGAGGGAAACTTTGAGAGTCCTAATTGGTGGAAATGGCATGTGTGTGCTAAGTCGCTTCAATCGTGTCAGACTCTCCATGGTATTCTCCAGGCAAGAATACTTGAGGGGTTTCCCATTTCCTTCTCCAAGGGATATTCTGACCCCGGGATCTTCCTACCCAGGCATCGAAACTGTGTCTCTTGTCTCTTGCACTGGCAGGCAGGTTCTTACATGCTGAGTAGTGAATTGCATTTTAGATTAAAAAAATGAATATTTTTTTAGTATGAATAGATCCCAAGTATTGCATTACACATACTTTTACTAGAAAAATTCGTTATTTATCTGAAATGCAAATTTAACCATGTCATGTACAACAATTTTATTTGTTATATCTGGCAGATATTCTTAGAAGAGTAATTTAGTCCCTCAATGTAATCAAAGCTGAAATTAACTGGTCAAGTTAAAGTTGATATTAAAATAAGTAACTGCTTTGCCAATTTCAAACAGAAACACCATTTTTCTCTTTTCAGCATAGATTCTATATATTTATTTGGAGTTAATTTAAGGTATTTAGGAAATGCCAACACAATATTATGAAAAAACAATCTGTGATGTAATATAACTATGAAATATTTTAAACATCTCCCCAAATATGTCAGAGGCTTTTTGCCTAGCATGGGTGAGGGGCAGGGGGGTGGTGTGGCAGGCGGGGAAGGTTTAGGGAAAAAAAGCGCTTTCAGAGGCAGTTAATTGGTATTGCGGTGTTAACTTCAGAGCTTCTCCAAACGAATTATCTAAGGTGATGTCAGTAAATTTTCAAAGGGCTACAGTAAACTGCTAAGAATGCCAGAATGAAGAAAACAAGATTTCCCTGAGTGATTGCAGGGTCAATGCAAAATTGATTAAACATACATATATGAAGTTTTCTAAAGAGAAAGAATGGTCCCAAAGCTAATAGTAGTGGAAAGACACGTAAAAGAATATTCATAGCAATTGTAAAGAATAGCACAGCAACTTGAAAACTACGTGAAAGCCTGTCAAAAGTAGCATGGATAAGTAGACTACCATATATTTCTATAATGGAGTTATGTAAAAAAGTGAGGATTAATGAGTTAAAACCAAATATATCAACTTGGATTAATCAGAACACAATGATGAATGAAAATACAAATGACAGAATAGTTAATAATTTCATTTTTATACTGATGTTTATAGTTTTCATATATACTAAAACTAAAAGGCAAGAAAATAATTGATTCAAAATTCAGAATAAATATTATCTGTGGAGGAAAGGAGGAAGTTAAAATCTGGTAGAGAGGAAGCTCCAATAATTCTTGGTAATATTTATAGCTTACTTTGGATATAGGTGGGCTTCCCTGGTTGCTCAGATGGGAATGAAGCTGCCTGCAATGCAAGAGACCTGGGTTCAATCCCTGGGTCAGAAAGATCTGCTGGAGAAGGGAATGGCTACCAACTCCAGTATTCTTGTCTGGAGAATTCCATGGGCAGAGGAGCTAGGTGGGCTACAGTGCATGGGGTCACAAAGGGTCAGACTGACTGAGTGACTTTGTTATTCTTTTTATTATTTACTTCCTGGCATATACATTTATGTACCCTTTTCTGTGTATTATACCCATTGCATAGTAGTTTTTTTTTTCAAAGAGATCAAACTTCGGCTATTAATTGGCTTATCAATTTAATTTTCATTTGTTTTTAATTTAACTGATCCATTTGTATATTTCCATTCCCATTCGTCCCTTAAGTATGAATTCGTCACCTTACTTATAGTTTCCTTTGTTGTGCAGACGCTTTTAATTTTAATTAGGTTACATTTGTTTATTTCTTTTTTTTAATAAATTTATTTATTTAATTGGAGGTTAATTACTTTACAGTATTGTATTGGTTTTGCCATACATCAACATGAATCTGTCACGGGCATGCACGTGTTCCGCATCCTGAACCCATCTCCCACCTCCCTCCGCATACCATCCCTCTGGGTCATCCCAGTGCACCAGCCCGAAGCATCCTGTATCATGCATCAAACCTGGACTGCGGTTCATATCAATGTGACATTATACATGTTTCAATGCCATTCTCCCAAATCATCCCACCCTATCCCTCTCCCACAGAGTCCAAAAGACTGTTCTATACATCGGTGTCTCTTTTGCTGTCTCGCATACATGGTTATCATTGCCATGTTTCTAAATTCCATATGTATGTGTTAGTATACTGTATTGGTGTTTTTTTTTCTGGCTTACTTCACTCTGTATATTAGGCTCCAGTTTCATCCACCTCAGTAGAACTGATTCAATTGTAATCTTTTTAATGGCTGAGTAATTGTCCATTGTGTATATGTACCACAGCTTTCTTATCCATTCGTCTGCTGATGGACATTTAGGTTGCTTCCATGTCCTGGCTATTATAAACAGTGCCTCGATGAACATTGGCGTACACGTTTCCCTTTCAATTCTGGTTTCCGTGGTATGTATACCCAGCAGTGACATTGCTGGGTCATAAGCCAGTTCTATTCCAGTTTTCTAAGGCATTTCCACATTGTTTTCCATAATGGCTGTACTAGTTTGCACTTCCGCCAACAGTGTAAGAGGGTTCCCTCTTCTCCACACCCTCTCCAGCATTTCTTGCTTGTAGACTTTTGGGTCTCAGCCCTTCTGACTGGCACAAGATGGTACCTCATTGTGGTTGTGATTTGCATTTTTCTGATAATGAGTGATGTTGAACATCTTTTCGTGTGTTTGTTAGCCATATGTATGTCTCCTCTGGAGAAGTGTCTGTTTAGTTCTTCGGCCCATTTTTTGATTGGGTCGTTTATTTTTCTGTAATTGAGCTACAGTTGTTGCTTGTGTATTTTTGAGACTAATTGCTTGTCAGTTGCTTCATGTGCTGTTATTTTTCTCCTATCCTGAAGGCTGTCTTTTCACCTTGCTTATAGTTTCCTTTGTTGTGCAGAAACTTTTAATTTTAATTCGGTTACATTTGTTTATTTTTATTTTGTTTAAAATAAATCTATTTATTTTAATTGGAGGTTAATTACTTTACAATATTGTATTGGTTTTGCCATACATCAGCATGAATCCGCCATGGGCATGCATGTGTCCTGCATCCTGAAACCCTCTCCTACCTCCCTCCCTGTAACATCCCTCTGGGTCATCCTAGTGCACCAGCCCCGATCATCCTGTATCATGCATGAAACCTGGACTGGTAATTTGTTTCACTTGTAATATTATCCNATGGGCATGCATGTGTCCTGCATCCTGAAACCCTCTCCTACCTCCCTCCCTGTAACATCCCTCTGGGTCATCCTAGTGCACCAGCCCCGATCATCCTGTATCATGCATGAAACCTGGACTGGTAATTTGTTTCACTTGTAATATTATCCTTGTTTCATTGCTATTCCCCCAAATCATTCCAACCTCTCCCTCTCCCACAGTGTCCAAACTACTGTTCTATAATTGTTGTCTCTTTTGCTGTCTTGCATACTGGGTTATTGTTGCCATCTTTCTAAATTCCATATATATGCGTTAGTATACTGTATTTGTATTTTCCTTTCTGGCTTACTTCACTGTGTATCATAAGCTCCAGTTCATCCACCTCATTAGAACTGATTCAAATGTATTTTTTTAATGGCTGAGTAATACTCCATTGTGTATAGGTACCACAGCTTTCATATCCATTTGTCTGCTGATCTGCATCTAGGTTGCTTCCATACCCTGGCTATTATCAGCAGTGTTGCAATGAATATTGGGATACATGTGTCTCTCTCAGTTCTGGTTTTCTCGGTGTGTATGTTCAGTGGTGGGATTGCTGGGTCGTATGGCAGTTCTATTCCAGTTTTTTAAGGCATCTCCCCAGTGTTCTCCATAGTACTAAACTAGTTTGCATTCCCACCAACGTTATAAGAGGGGTCCCTTTTCTTGACACTGTCTCTAGCATTTATTGCTTGTAGTCTTTCGGATCTCAGCCATTCTGATTAGCCTGAAATGGTACCTCATTGTGGTTTTGATTTGCATTTCTCTGATAATGAGTGATGCTGAGCATCTTTTCA
>SJYV01049168.1:0-11905 GCA_006410875.1 Neotragus pygmaeus | reverse complement strand
TGGACACAAGACCAAGAACATCTCACACCAGCCAGCCCCATGCTTCTTTACTGTCTTAGTCAACACAGGCTGCTATTGCAAGCTGCAGTGGCTTGGGTAGATAAACAACAAATTTTATTTCTCACAGTCCTGGAGACTGGAGATGGAAGACCGGGGAGCCAGCATGGCCAGGTTCTGGTGACCTCACATAATCTTCACATGGATGACAGAAGGCTAGCTCCCTTTCCCCTCTGATGAGGACACTAACGCATCATGGGGGCTCCACCCTCATGATCTAAGTACATGCCAATCACTCCACTTCCCGATACCATCCTCTGGGTAGTTAGGGTTTCAACATATGAGTTTGGGGAGTATATAAACATGCCATTCACAGTACCAACTGAGAACAAACATGAGGAAGCCCAGCTGACCACATGAGGAACCAGGAGGAACTTCCCAATGAAGCCCTGCCCCAGCACCACTCCACAGAGCTGTGAGCAAACACACTGCTACTGTAAGCATGGAATTTTCAGTTGGTTTGATGGACAGCAAGATAACTGATATGCCTTTCCTGCTGGACTCTAGCCAAAAGTCCACCCTGGATTTCACTGGGAAGAAAGCAGAAGAGTAAAGTGAATATAATATAATATAATAATATATTATATGGGGAATACAACAAAAAAGAGACCCACCGACATAGAGAACAAACTAATGGTTACCACTGGGAAGAGGGAGACAGAGGGACGATATAAGGGTAGGGGATTAAGAGACACAAACTATTACATATAGAACAAGCTACAAGGATATACTGTACAACATAGGAAATATAACCAATATTTTAAAATGACTATAAATGTAGTATAACCTTTAAAAATTGTGTATTACTATATTGTACACATGTAACATATACTATTGTACATCAACTATACTTCATTAAAAAAATTAAAATAAATTTAAAAATCAAGACCAAAAGAAACCTTGCCCAGCAGATAATGCATTGTGAAGTAGAAGCATCCAGTGACTATTGCATTGTGTTCTTCATTTGGTGATGTAAATAGATAAGTACACAGCTGCCCTACCTTTGCAGTCCTTGTTCATCTGTATAGCACTTCCCTTCATTCTCTCTCCACTACTGCGACAGCTGATGGCAGCCACCTGGGCTGCAAGGGGAAAGAGGAGCCCTGGGATGATGGTAAAGCCTCCTGACAGGGTTCCTGGAGGCTGGAGGGAACTCTGGGGACAGGAACTAAAGATAGCCTCTCCCGTGATGCCCAGCATCCATCCTTCAGGCCGAGAGGGTTAGTGCGGAGGGGGTGCACCGCCCCCAGAGCTGGGACGTGGGGCAGACATGAAGACCTATGAAGGCGCCACTGCTGCTCCTAGGAAGTGCAGCTGGGGAAGCAGATTGAGCTACAGTTGAAAAACCGTTCACTGTTTATCTGTGTTGGATTGTAAATCACTGTAATTTACTAACCTGTTAGGACTTTAAAGAAGATAGCAGAACAGAGAACAGGGGTTTGGAGCAAGCCGGTGGGGAAAGTGCCATGAAAGAAGTAGGATTTTGCCTTTTAGGAGACTTTTTACCTCTCATCTCTCAGATGGAATGGCTGTGGGAGGCAAGTTGCCATTTTCCCTGTGCCTGTGGGTTGGTCTCATCTCGTTTGTGAAGACAGCAAGAGCTCTCTGGTACCTATTTTAAGTGTTAATAAGTGTATTAAACTGGTGTACTAGTGTACTGAGCTTTACTTTAGTAAGCAGTGTTATTCAGTTCCTTTTACAGATTATGAAACTGAGGTTCAAAGTAAATTTTCTGAGATGTTTCAGCTAGCAAGTGATCAAAGTGGGAATTGAATCCCCATTTACCTGACTTCCAAGCACATGTACAGTTATTTTGCAGAGGCCATACTATCCTTCATTTTCAATGAAGTGGTCGTTTACTGAAAGAGAAAACTATTTACTCTGAAACGTCTTTATGCTTCCTCTTTCACAGCATCAAACTCACTGAACTGGGACCCCTAAAACCTTTGTGTCCTTCCAGCACAGAAACCACAAAGAGTCCCTCTTCCTGAGCTTCACATTGGTCCTTCTTTTCATATGCTTATTTGGTGCAGAGTGAAAAACAGCAGTTCGGTCACTTTAACATCCAGTCTTACGTGAATAACGGTCTTGATTTCTTTTTTCTTTTTTTAATAAAAGCTGTTGTTCCCTTGTCCCTCAGTGGCCTTCAGTTTTGCTCTGCCATTCCCATTTGGGGCGAGTCTCTGAGTGCCCCCAACAGAGTCATGCTGTGGCGGTGCCTGTCACTGGGAGAGGGGAGCTGTATCTGAAGAACATATGTCTGGGAGGGGAAAACAGCATCTCCTCTCAGGGATAAGCGACCCAATATAGGAGGAAAAGTCACCGTCAAAACAAACAGCAGAAGCTACAGCTGGAATGACCGGCCTGGCCCACTCTCTTCCCGGGTTTCAGACTTTGTCCAGTGCTTCTCCTCTCTGAGCTTCATTGCAGTTCTCTCCAAATTAACAACTAGCCTGGTATAACATTCTTGAAATTTCTGGCACAAGATAGTCACTCAGTAAACATGAAATGAACCCACACTCCTACGTAGCTTGGTGTTAGGCTGGAGGTACATTTGACTTATGTCCCTCACAAAATATATCTACACATATGAGACATTTTAAATTAAGATTTTAAGGGTTTCGCTGGTGGTCTGCAACCACCTGGCTTTCCAGGTGGCACAGTGGTAAAGAATCTGCCTACCAGTGCAGGAGATAGGAGCCATGGGTTCCAGCCCTGGGTTGGAAAGATCCCCTGGAGAAGAAAATGGCAACCTACTCCAGTATTCTTGCCTGGAAAATTCCATGGACAGAGGNGCTTTCCAGGTGGCACAGTGGTAAAGAATCTGCCTACCAGTGCAGGAGATAGGAGCCATGGGTTCCAGCCCTGGGTTGGAAAGATCCCCTGGAGAAGAAAATGGCAACCTACTCCAGTATTCTTGCCTGGAAAATTCCATGGACAGAGGAGCCTGGTGGGCAATAGTCCAGTGGGGTTTCAAAGAGCTGAACACCACTGAGCAACTAAGCACAGTACTGGTGATCTAATGGTTAGGGACCCACCTGCCAATGCAGGAGGCCCAGGTTCATCCCTGATCTGGGGAGATCCCACATGGCCTGGGGCAACTAATCCCAAGTGCCACTACTCTAGAGTCCATGAGCTGGGGTTTGGTTGTTGTGTTTTTTTTTTTTTACATATTGAACTGCATGAGCTGTTTATTTATTTTGGAGATTAATCCCTAGTCAGTCTCTTTGTTTGCAAATATGGAAAACATATCCCATTCTGTAGGTTGTGTTTTCATTTTGTTTATGGTTTCCTTTGCTGTGCAAAAGCTTTTAAATTTAATTAGATCACATTTATTCATTTTTGTTTTTATTTTCATTGCTCTCAGATTTGGATCAAAAAAGGTTATGCTATGATTTATGTCAAAGAGTGTTCTGCCTATGTTCCCCTCTAAGAATTTTACAGTGTTTGGTCTTACATTTAGATTTTTTTATCCATTTGAGTTTATTTTTGTGTATGATGTTAGAGAATGTTCTAATTTCCTTCTTTTACAAGTAGCTGCCCAGTTTTCCCAGGACCACTTATTGAAGAGACTGTCTTTTCTCCATTGTATATTCTTGCCTCCTGTGTCATAGATTAGAGGACCACAGGTGTGTGGATTTATCCCTGGACTTTCTGTTCCAATGGACTATCCTGTTCCATTGATCTATATATCTGGTTTTGTGCCCCAAACCATACTGTTTTGACTACTGTAGCTTTGTAGTATAGATTGAATCAGGGAGCCTGATTTCTCCAGCTCCATTTTTCTTAGAATTGCTTTAGCTATTTGGGTTTTTGTTGTTGTTGCTGTTTGTTTGTTTGTTTGTTTCCATACAAATTGAAAATTTTTTTGTTCTAATTCAGTGGAGATAAGTATTAGTAATTTGATAGGAATTGCATTGAATACATAGATTACTTTGGATAGTATAGTAGTTTTGATGATATTAATTCTTCCAATCCAAGAACATGGCCTATCTCTCTACCTGTTTATGTTATCTTTGATTTCTTTCAATGGTATCTTACCATTTTCTGAGTACATGTCTTAAAATATTGATGACCTGTGTAGGGGGACATTTTCGAGAGACTTGGCAGCTGGTCTGCTCTCTTCTGACAAAACATGATCCACTGGAGGAAGGAATGGAAAACCACCCTAGTATACTTTCCATGAGAATCTCATAAACCATATAAAAATAAAAAGATATGACATCGAAAGATGAGTCCCCCAGGTTGAAAGGTGTTCAATATGCTATTGGGGAAGAGCAGAGGAGAACTACTAATATCCCCAGAAAGAATGAAGGTTCTGGGCCAAAATGGAAATGACACTCAGTTGTGGATGTATCTGGTGATAAAAGTAACATCCAGTGCTGCAAAGAGCAGTGTTACATAGGTACTTGGAATGTTAGGTCTATGAGTCAAAGTAAATTGGACCTGGTCAAGCAGGATACGGTAAGAATAAATACCAACATCTTAGGAATCAGTGAAGTAAAATGGACAGGAATGGGTGAATTTAATTCAGATGACCATTACATCTACTACTGTGGACAAGAATCTCATGGAAGAAACAGAGTAGCCCTCATAATCAACAAGAGTCTGAAATGCAGTACTTGAGTGCAACCTGAAAAGTGACAGACTGATCTCAGTTCATTTCCAAGGCAAGCCATTCAACATCACAGTAATTCAAGTCTATGCCCCTACCACCAATGCAGAATATGCTGAAGTTGATCAGTTCTATGAAAACCTAGAAGACCTAGAATTAACACCGGAAAAGATGTTNGTTGGGCGTGAGGTTGGTGCAAGCGGGACTCCGCACCTTCAGGGGTTTGTGAATTTGAAAAAGAAATTGCTCGCGCCCATTTGGAGCTCGCCCAAGGAACAGACTTGGAAAACGAGAAATATTGTAAGAGGGACGGCAATACTTTGGTGGAGAAGGGAGAGCCGAGCAAGCAGGGGCAGCGTCAGGACCTTGCCGCTGCTGTGGGGACTCTCCTGGAGAGGAGGAGCTTGCCGTCCATAGCCGTGGATCACCCGGAGTTGTTTGTGAAGCATTTCCGCGGGTTTGCCCAGCTCGTGGCGACACACCCTGATCTGCAGACGCCCAGGAGCTGGAAGACTGACGTCATCGTGTGGGTGGGCCCTCCTGGCACTGGCAAGTCACGTGTCTGCCGGCAGAAGGCGCCTGGTGGATACTGGAAGCCCCGAGGAACGTGGTGGGATGGCTATGAGGGGCAGAGTGAAGTTGTGATTGATGACTTTTATGGATGGCTCCCCTTTGCTGAACTGCTTCGGATCTGTGATAGATACACTTATAGGGTAGAGACAAAGGGGGGCACTTGGAATTTTGTTGCCAAGACCGTCTACATGATGTCCAACAAGATGCCCAATGAGTGGTATGGTGAGGAGATCAGCAACAAGGACTTTCTCTACCGTCGGATTACGAGCTGCATGTCTGGGAGAAGGACTGCTTTGTGAGCCCCCCTCCCCGCTTTATGTGGAATCATAAGATTAACTACTGACGGCCCCACCCTAACTGTGTGCCGAGGTGAGACCTAATTTTTGCTTTTTTGCATTTCTTTTCCATGGGGATGGTCTTGATCCGTGTCTGATATACAGTGTCATGAACCTCATTCCATAGTTCATCAGGCATTCTATCTATCAGATCTAGGCCCTTAAATCTATTTCTCACTTCCACTGTAGAATCATAAAGGATTTGACTGAGGTCATACCTGAATGGTCTAGCGGTTTTCCCTGTTTCCTTCAATTTCAGTCTGAATTTGGTAATAATGAGTTCATGATCTGAGCCACAGTCAGCTCCTGGTCTTGTTTTTGTTGACTGTATAGAGCTTCTCGATCTTTTGCTGCATAGAATATAATCAATCTGATTTCGGTGTTGACCATCTGGTGATGTCCATGTGTAGTCTTCTCTTGTGTTGTTGGAAGAGGGTGTTTGCTATGACCACTCTTGGTGTTTGCCAAGTGCATTTTCTTGGCCAAACTCTATTAGTTTTGCCCTGTTTCATTCCGTATTCCAAGGCCAAATTTGCCTGTTACTCTAGGTGTTTCTTGACTTCCTACTTTTGCATTCCAGTCCCCTATAATGAAAAGGACATCTTTTTGGGGTGTTAGTTCTAAAAAGTCTTATAGGTTCATAGAAGCATTCAACTTCAGCTTCTTCAGCGCTACTGGTTGGGGGGCATAGACTTGGATTACTGTGATATTTGGTTTGCCATTCCCTTCTCAAGTGGACCACAATCTGTCAGACCTCTCCACCATGACCCGCCCGTCTTGGGTTGCCCCGCAGGCATGGCTTAGTTTCACTGAGTTAGACAAGGCTATGGTCCTAGTGTGATTAGATTGACTAGTTTTCTGTGAGTATCATTTCAGTGTGTCTGCCCTCTGATGCCCTCTTGCAACACCTACCATCTTACTTGGGTTTCTCTTACCTTGGGCATGGGGTATCTCTTCACGGCTGCTCCAGCAAAGCACAGCCGCTACTCTTTACCTTGGATGAGGGGTATCTCCTCCTGCTGCCCTTCCTGTCCTTCAACGTGGGATGGTTCCTCTAGGCCCTCCTGGGCCCGCACAACCACCACTCCTTGGGCGTGGGGTTGCTGCTCCCGGGCGCCGCCCCTGGCCTCAGACGTGGGGTGGCTCCTTTCGACCATCGTCCCGGACCTCGGACGCGGGGTGGCTCCTCCTGGCCATTCCCGCGCTGTCGCAGCCTGGGACTCTAGGCCACTGCCCCGACCTCGGAGGTGGGGTAGCTCTCGGCCACACTTAGTGCACCGGCCCGCTTCCGCCACCTGTGCTTAAAGATCTAAATTTAAGACCAGAAATTATAAAACTCCTAGAGGAAAATAGGCAGAACACTCTCTAACATAAATCACAGCAAGATCCTCTATGACCCACCTCCCAGTGTAATGGAAATAAAAGGAAAAATAAACAAGCAGGACCCAATTAAACTTAAAAGCTTTTGCATAACGAAGGGAACTATAAGCAAGGTGAAAAGACAGAATGGGAGAAAATAATAGCTAACAAAACAACTGACAAAGAATCAATCTCCAAAATATACAAGCAGCTCATGCAGCTCAATACTAGAAAAATTAATGATCCAATCAAAAAACGGGCCAAAGAACTAACCAGACATTTTCCCAAAGAAAACATACAGATAGCTAACAAACACATGAAAAGATGTTCAACATGACTCATTATCAGAGAAATGCAAATCAAAACCACTATGACATACCGTCTTAGGCCAGTCAGAATGGCTACCATCTAAAAGTCTACAAATAATAAATGCTGGAGATGGTGTGGAGTAAAGGAAACCCTCTTACACTGTTGGTGGGAATGTAAACTAGTACAGCCACTATGGAGAACAGTGTGGAAATTCCTTAAAACGCTGGAAACAGAACTGCCATATGACCCAGCAATCCCACTGCTGGGCATACACACCAAGAAAACCAGAATTGAAAGAGACACCCACACCCCGATGTTCATTGCAACACTGTTTACAATAGCTAAGACATGGAAGCAACCTAGATGTCCATAGGCAGATGAATGGATAAAAAAGTTGTCATACATATACACAATGAGATATTACTCAGCTATGAAAAAGAACACATTTGAGGCAGTTCCAATGAGGTGAATGAAACGAGCCTGTCATTCAGAGTGAAGTAAGTCAGAAAGAAAAACACCAATACACATTAACACATATATATGGAATCTAGAAACACAGTAATGATGACCCTATAGACAAGAGCAAAAGAGACACAGATGTAAAGAACAGACTTTTGGACTCTGTGGTAAAAGACAAGGGTGGGATGACATGACAGAATAGCATTGAAACATCTATATTACCATATGTGAAATAGATGAGCAGTCCAAGTTAGATGCATGAAACAGGGCACTCAAAGCTGGTATACTGGCACAACCCAGAGGGATGGGATGGGGAGGGAAGTGGGAGGGGGCTTTGGGACAGGGGGACACATGTACACCCGTAGCTGACTCAGTCAAAGTATGGCAGAAACCACCACGATATTGTAAAGTAATCCACCTCCAGTTAAAATAAATTAATTTTTTTTTAATTAGGAAGTCAAGAGATACCTGGAGTAACTGGAAAGTTTGGCCTTGGAGTACAAAATGAAGCAGGGCAAAGGTTAACAGAGTTTTGCAAAGAAAATGCGCTAGTCATAGCAAACACGATCTTCCAACAACCCAAAAGTAAACTCTACACATGGATATCAAGAGAAGGTCAACACTAAAATCAGATGATTATGTTATTTGTAGCCAAAGATGGAGAAGCTGTATACAGTCACCAGAAACAAGACCAGGAGCTTATTGTGGCTCATATCATGACGTCCTTATTGCAAAATTCAGACTTCAATTGAAGAAAGTATGTCATACCTGCCATTCAGGTATGACATAAATCAAATCCCTTATGATTATACAGTGGAAATGACAAATATATTCAAGGGGTTGGATCTGATAAACAAAGTGCCTGAAGAACTATGGATGGAGGTTCCTAACATCGTACAGGAGGCCATGATCAAAACCATCCACCGAAATGAAATGCAGAAAGGCAAACGGGTTGCCTGAGGAGGCCTTACAAATAGCTGAGAAAAGAAGAGAAGCTAAAGGCAAAGGAGAAAAGGAAAAAGATATACCCATCTGCATACAAGGTTCCAAAGAATAGCAAGGAGATATAAGAAAAACCTCTTACGTGAACACTGAAGAAAAAAAAAAATAGAGGGAAACAATAGAATGGGAAAGAATAGAGACCCCTTTAAGAAAATTAGAGATACCAATGGAACATTTCATGCAAAGATGGGCAAAGTAAAGGACAGAAAATGTATGGACCATTTCTGAAGCAATAGATATTAAGAAGAGGTGGCAAGAATACACAGAACTATACAAAAGAGATCTTAATGACCCAGATAACCACGATGGTGTTTTCACTCACCTAAAGCCAGACATCCTGGAATGTGATGTCAAATGGGCCTTAGGAAGCATCACTATGAACAAAGCTAGTGGAAGTGATGGAATTCCAACTGAGCTATTTCAAGTCCTAAAAGATGATGCTCTTAAAATGCTGCACTCAATATGCCAGCAAATTTGGAAAACTCAGCAGTGGCTACAGGACTGGAAAAGGTCNGGAAAAAAAAAAATAGAGGGAAACAATAGAATGGGAAAGAATAGAGACCCCTTTAAGAAAATTAGAGATACCAATGGAACATTTCATGCAAAGATGGGCAAAGTAAAGGACAGAAAATGTATGGACCATTTCTGAAGCAATAGATATTAAGAAGAGGTGGCAAGAATACACAGAACTATACAAAAGAGATCTTAATGACCCAGATAACCACGATGGTGTTTTCACTCACCTAAAGCCAGACATCCTGGAATGTGATGTCAAATGGGCCTTAGGAAGCATCACTATGAACAAAGCAAGTGGAAGTGATGGAATTCCAACTGAGCTATTTCAAGTCCTAAAAGATGATGCTCTTAAAATGCTGCACTCAATATGCCAGCAAATTTGGAAAACTCAGCAGTGGCTACAGGACTGGAAAAGGTCCGTTTTCATTCCAATCCCAAAGAAAAGCACTGCCAAAGAATGTTCAAACTATTGCACAATTGTGCTCATCTCACATGCTAGAAAAGTAATGCTCAAAATTCTCCAAGTGATGTTTCAACCTACGTGAACCAAGAATTTCCAGATGTTCAAGCTGGATTTAGAAAAGGCAGAGGAACCAGAGATCAAATTGCCAACGATTGGGTCATAGAATAAGCAAGAGTGTTCCAGAAAAACATCTACTTCTGCTTTATTGACCATGCCAAAGCCTTTGACTGTGTGAATCACAACGAACTGTTGGAAAATTCCCAAAAGATGGGAATACCAGACCACCTAACCTGCCTCCTGAGAAATCTGTATGAAGGTCAAGAAGCAACAGTTATAACTAGACATAGAACAACAGACTGGTTCTAAATTGAGAAAGGAGTACATCAAGGCCGTATATTGTCACCGTGTTTACATAACTAATGTCCAGAGTACATCATGGGAAATGCCAGGCTGAATGAAGCACAAGCTGGAATCAAGATTACCGGGAGAAATATCAATAACCTCAGATATGCAGATGACACCACCCTTATGGCAGAAAGTGAAGCACTAAGAGACTCTCGATGAAAGTGAAAGAGGAGAGTTAAAAAGCTGACTTAAAGCTCAACATTCAGAAAATGAAGATCATGGCATTCGGTTTCATCACTTCATGGAGGGGGAAACAATTGAAACAGTAACAGACTCTATTTTCTTGGGCTCCAAAATCACTGCAAATGGTGACTGCAGCCATGAAATTCAAAGATGCTTGCTCCTTGGAAGGAAAGTTATGACCAACCTAGAAAGCATATTTAAAAAGCAGAGACGTTACTTTGCCAACAAAGGTCCATCTAGTCAAAGCTATGGTTTTTCCAGTAGTAATGTATGGTTGTGAGAGTTGGGCCATGAAGGAAGCTGAGTGCCAAAGAATTGATGCTTTTGAACTGTGGTGTTGGAGAAGACTCTTGTGAGTCCCTTGGACTGCAAAGAGATCCAACCAGTCAGTCCTAAAGGAAATCAGTCCTGAATATTCATTGGAAGGACTGATGCTGAAGCTGAAGCTCCAATACTGTGGCCACCTGATGTGAAGAAATGACTCATTTGAAAAGACCCTGATGCTGGGAAAGACTGAAGGCGGGAGAAGAAGGGGATGACAGAGGATGAGATGGTTGATGGCATCACCGATTCAATGGACATGAGTTGAGCAAGCCCTGGGAGTTAGTGATGGACAGAAGGCTGGTGTATTGCNCCTGAATATTCATTGGAAGGACTGATGCTGAAGCTGAAGCTCCAATACTGTGGCCACCTGATGTGAAGAAATGACTCATTTGAAAAGACCCTGATGCTGGGAAAGACTGAAGGCGGGAGAAGAAGGGGATGACAGAGGATGAGATGGTTGATGGCATCACCGATTCAATGGACATGAGTTGAGCAAGCCCTGGGAGTTAGTGATGGACAGAAGGCTGGTGTATTGCAGTCCATGGGATCACAGAGTCAGACAGGACTTAGCAACTGAACTGAACTGATAAGTGGAAAGGATATGAAGAAGAATAGATATCTATATCAAGAATAGATACCTATATCTATATCAAGAATAGATATCTATATCTATACCAGACCAGCTGGGATGTAAGGGATGCTGATGGTGACTGGTTCTGACTCTAAAGACTTCAATCAGTGGAAGCTTGGAGTCCGCCACAGCCCAAGACCCTTAATGAATATGCCTGTAAAGTTAGTCTGTTAGTCACTCACTCGTGTCTGACTCTTTGCAACCCCATGGACCACCAGGCTCCTCTGTCCATGGGATTCTCCAGGCAAGAATACTGGAGTGGGCTTCCATGCCCTACTCTGGGGATCTTCCCCACTTAGAGATTGAATCCGGGTCTTCTGCTATGGGCAGATTGTTTACCATCTGAGCCTCCATGAGACCCTGAACATGTCTGTACCCATAGACTAAAGCTTCCCCAACTTTGTGATTTAGAGAGCTACTGCTCTGGAAAGCTACGTGGTGTTCTCCATAGTTCTGCAAGTAATACACTTTTTCTTCCCGTGAGCTTTGGCTGGGTTGTATCTTCTGGCTCAACACCCACCAAGAGGTAAACTCACTTTCCTGGTAATATTTCTCCACCCAGACTCACAACCACCACTTGATACTAATTCTACAGTCAGTTGTCTTGCTTCCAATACATGGAAATCACGTTATTTTTCTGTGAACAAATCTAGCTAAGGGCCAGAAACAGTGTC
>SJYV01049167.1:0-14511 GCA_006410875.1 Neotragus pygmaeus | reverse complement strand
GGGGTCAGGGAGCGTGGAAACGCCCCTGGGCCGCGCGGCGCGGGGTTCGAGAGCACGCCTGCGTTCCGAGCGCTGCTCACAGGCAGTTTCGCTTTTGCTCGTGGGCCCTAGCTCGACGTCATCCGAATGTAACTGTGTTTGCAGAGCGCTGGTACTCACGCTGTAGCACACTTGCTTGGGCCCCGGCCGGTGCTTGGACTGTGACACTCCCCCTGCTCCCCCCTGACCTCTTGGGCTGTGCCCAGAGTGTCCCCTACCGGGAGAGCTTTCCCAGGCGGGCTTCCCGGCACACTTCCCAATCCAGGTGCTCCTCGAGGCATGACTAGCCTTATCCACGTGTGGCCCTAACCTCTGGCACCTACTACTACTACTAAGTCGCCTCAGTTGTGTCCGACTCTGTGCGACCCCATAGACGGCAGCCCACCAGGCTCCCGCGTCCCTGGGATTCTCCAGGCAAGAACAGTGGAGTGGGTTGCCATTTTCTTCTCCACCTCTGGCACCTAGTAGGTCTTAAAGTCTGGTACCAAATGAATTCATAAAGTTGTGAATCAGTTTGAGCTGAGTCTCCAGGACCTTCCAGGAAGCCCCCTTCTGTTGAAAGAGACTAAGATTGTGTCCAGGGGTGGTCCAGAGCAGAGTTCAGGGGCCCTGGCCTGGGCTGACCATTCAATTCAGTTCGGTTCAGTCACTCAGTTGTGTCTGACTCTTTGCAACCCCATGGACTGCAGCACGCCAGGCTTCCCTGTCCATCACCAACTCCCAGAGCTTACTCAAACTCATGTCCCTTGAGTCGGTGATGCCATCCCACCATTCAATTACCTGATCCCCAATCCTACGTAAGTGCAGTCAGGTTCCCACGGAACAGGGTGGGTACTTTACAGAGGGACTGGGTGAGGGGCACGTAAAGGGGCAGGGGCCCTGAATCTCTTTAATGAGGTATTGGGGGTGAGGGGCAAGGGGCAGGCCTGGCTTACCATAAGCCTCGTGGGGACTGTATGTGTATACCTGCCTCCTGCCCTGTAACTTTAGGCATCACTTGGAGCTATTTTCCATGGAGCACTGTTATTGATTTATTTGGCCTCAAAGTGCAGCATGTGGGATCTTAGTTCCCTGACCAGGGATCAAACCCATGCCCCTTGCTTTAGAAGTGTGGAGTCTTAACCACTGCACCACCAGGGAAGTCCCAGGAGCTGTTTTCCAGAAGTGGGTGTGCCACAACCTCATGCCGCATAGGAAGGGACGCGAGCAGGGAGGACACAGAGCCCTGCTGATGTGCCCTCTTGCCTGCTATTTGGGCGTCGCAGGCCCTGGTCGCAAATAACGCCCCAGTCTATTCAGTGTCCTGAGGGCTCACACAGGAACCCTGCAGGGGAGAGGGTTTCAGCCCAAGAGGGTGATGACTGAGGAGGAAGGCGAGAGGGGATGTGGTCTGGTCCTCTCTGGATTTCCCTTGCCAACCAGGCTGATGTGGGTTGCACTGTGGTTCCCCCCTCCCCAGAGAGAAGCTCAGGTCCTAAGCTCTAACAACTCAGAATGTGACCTTATTTGGAAGTAGGGTCATTGCGGGTATAATTATTTAAGATGAGGTCTTAGAGGAGAGGTTGTTGTTGTTCGGTTGCTAAGTCATGTCTGATTCTTTGCAACCCTGTGGACTGCAGCACACCAAGCTTCCTTATCTTTTACTTCCTTATCTATCACCTGGAGTTTGCTCAAACTCAGGTCCTTTGAGTCGGTGATGCCATCCAGTTATCTCATCCTCTGTCATCCCCTTCTCCTCCTGCCCCCAATCCCTCCTAGCATCAGGGTCTTTTCTGATGACTCAGTTCTTCACATCAGGTGGCCAAAGTATTGGAGCTTCGGTTTCAGCATCAGTCCTTCCAATGAATATTCAGGGTTGATTTCCTTTAGGACTGACTGGTTTGCTCTCCTTGCAGTCCAAGGTACTCTCAAGAGTCTTCTCCCACACCACAGTTCAAAAGCATCAATTCTTCCGCGCTCAGCCTTCTTTATGGTCCAACTCCCACATCCATACATGACTACTGGAAAAGCCATAGCTTTGACTAGATGGACCTTTTTGGGCAAAGTCGTGTCCCTGTTTTTTAATACACTGTCTACGGAGGAGGAGGTGGGACCTCAATCCAATGTGAATGGTGTCCTTTTAAGAAGAGGATGCAGGGAGAAAACAGCCACGTGGAGACAGACGTAGAGCTGGGAGCACTGCAGCTATGAGTCAAGGAATGCCAAGAGTTTCCAGGAGCTGCCGGAAGCTGGAAGAGGCGAGGAAGGGTCCTTCCCTTGAGGCTTCAGAGGGAGTGTGGCCCTGCCTATGCCTTGATTTCTGGCCTCCAGCTGTGGTTTGTGTCGGCTTCCGCAAGACCGTCTTTGTCCTGTGGCAGGTTTGGGATGGAGAAAGTTGCCCATTGGTGTGGACGCTCTAGAAATGGTGGAGAAATACAAGCGCCGTGTGGCTGCATCTCCACTCTGGGAAGGTTGGTGGCAGTGGGCCATGAAGCCCACTGACATGGCGGAGAGGCCCGGCTGGACCCCTCTGGGCTGTGTCTGTCTGGCCTGCCGGGTCTGGGGCCTGTGGGCGGTGTTGTGTGCAGAGTATGTCACACGCTGTCCTCTGGGACACTGCAGCGTCAGGTGGGGTGTTCAAGGGCAGCCTCCAGGGAGGCACAAGTGAGAGGGGGTCAGGGGTGTTCAGAGCTGGATGGTGCCGGGGAGGCAGGTGTTGCCCCAAAGGGAGGATGCACAGCCCACTCAGTGATGGGGAGTGTCTTTAGACAGGAGGGGTGGCGGACAGACTGGACGGAGGACACAGCCTCTGGGGAGTCCAGCCCCCCTGACAGCCTCTCTAGTGTTGTGTAAACGCTGGAGCAGCCTGCATCTCCCTGAGTACTCACGCTGGGCACACGTCACCCCACCCACTCGTAGCACCTTACCATAGACACACACACACACACCTCACGAGACACACACACACACACAGAGACACATCACACCCCATCAGAGACACCTCACACCCAGAAACGCACACGCCTCATATGACAGACACACACACCTCACGAGACACACACACAGAGACACGTCACACCCTATCAGAGACACCTCACACCCAGACATGCACATGCCTCATATGACAGACACACCTCACGTGACACACACACAGAGACACCTCACACCCAGAAACACACACGCCTCATATGACAGACACACATACCTCACGAGACACATACACAGAGACACCTCACACCCCATCAGAGACACCTCACACCCAGATACGCACACACCTCATATGACAGACACACATACCTCATGTGACATGCACACAGAGACACGTCACACCCAGGCACACACATACCTCACACTCCGTCACAGACACCAGACAGCTCGCACCACAGACACACAATGGCTCACACCACAAATACACACCTTACATCATGCACACACCTCACGCACACACCTCAAATCGTGCACACCACCCAGGCCACAGAAACGCACACTGGTCACGTCATGCACACCTCAGGTCACGTAAGTACCTCAAATCATTCCACACGCACCGTGCCTTATCAGTGAGCACAGGTGCACTTCATATCATACCATAAACACACAACGCCTTGCCCCCTCTGCAATCACACACATCTCACACCCCTCAAACACGTGTCACCACCTCACGGTCACAGACATGACTCAACACCACTTCTCAACACGCACGCCACATCACTGCACAAACACCCTCCTCACTGACCCCCACATCTCACGCCTTCCCTAGAGGTAGAGATAACCCTCTGAATACAGTGTCTCTCAATGACCCCAGCCCCTCTCATCACCCCCAAGTCCAGAAGGCACACACCCCACACTTCACCCCTAACCAATCTCCCTGACCTCCTCCAGTACACAGGTCACACCCCACACCCCCACACACAACCTCCCAGTACGGAAGTGATGATGGTGCGTGAAGCCTCATGGTTGTTCAGAGGAGGGCCTTTGTGTGCACTCAGGAGATGGGGGAGTGAGCAGAATTGGCAGCAAGAAACCCCCAGAGCTGGGAGAACACCTGCATCAGAGTCTGAGGTGCCTGACCACGGGTCCCCACGTGTGCGTGGGTGAGCTTGGGATCCATGACTGCAGGCAAACTGGAGGTTTTTATGTGTATTACCTGTGTGTTTGGAAACCACCCGGCTGAACTGCACCAGACCTTGGCTGGCAGAGGACAGATTCCAACTTTATTGGAAGGCGGTAGGTGAGCCACTGAAAGTGCTAGGTGGTGGGACCAGGGATGAGGCTTCAGGAAGATGAACGTTACAGCTGTGTTCAGGCAAGACTGGAGAGTTTAGGGGACACTGAGACAAGACATAGCCAGGAGGACCTGACGGGGGGAGGGGGCCAGCTGGGGAGACTGCTGTGTGAACCCTGTGGGTGTCAGCACCCCAGTGAACTCATCCACAGGACTATGCCACCAGTTTGGTGGAGCTGATGACAGAGGAGTTGGCAAAGACCTTGCTTTGAGAGCCATCTACCCAGGACCTGGGCAGGTCCCACTTTCAGAAGCAATGAGCTCAGAGGTTCTAGAGGGGGCCTGGGGGCAGATCCCAGTGGTCTCCCCACTCACCTCTGTCTCCTGTGTTTATTGTTATTATTACTAACTTTTTTGGCCATGCAGCAAGTGGGATCTTATTTCTCCAACCGGGGATTGAACTCATGTCTCCTGCAGTGGAAGCACAGAATCCAACCACTGGACCACCAGGGAATTCCCCACCTCTGTTTCCTTTAAAGTGAAGGTCAAGGACTCTTCCTGTCTCCTGCTGCCCAGGCTACACTCAGCCTAATGAGCTGGGTCAACAGGACACCCACCCACCCCCACCAGCTACCAGGAATTCTGACCACAGCCAGGGCTGGCCACAGGACATTTGCACATGGCCAGCTCATTGGAAAAGATCTTGATGCTGGGAAAGATTGAGGGCAAGAGGAGAAGGGAGCAACAGAGGAAGAGGCGGTTAGATGGTGTCACTGACTCAATGGACACGAGTTTGAGCAAACTCAGGGAGATGGTGAAGAACAGGGAAGCCTGGCGTGCTGCGGTCCGTGGGGTCACAAACAGTCAGACATGATTTAACGACTTAACAACGACGAGCTGTCAGCAGTGTTTCAAGTTAATGTGCAAATGACAGGTGGACAAGCAAGTGTCCGGCAGCCCAGCTCTCTGGGGCCCCCCAGACCACTGATATTGGGAGGAGACCCCCGTGTCCTCCAGCCCCTGTGTCAGAGGACATGGGAGGCTTCAGCTGCTGGGCAGAGATCCAGCTGGACTGAGCAGAGGGCTGGGGGGAGATCCGTCTCTGGGAAGGAAACGAGTGGAAGGTCCCTGGCGCTAGCCAGAGGAGTGGGGAGGGGGCTTGTGGAGGAGACGGCGTTTGCCCAGCGACCGCGGCAGGCCTCTGTGTGGAGCTGGGCCCTGCTGCCCGGCCCGGGGTCAGCCGCGTGTCCTCGCCGTGGCTCCTGTCGTCCCACCTTCTACGGCCAGTGTGGGCTGAGGGGCCGGGTGTGTGCCCGGTCTGCTCCCAGGCCACGCACTGGACCCAGGAGCCCCCAGACTCAGGCCTGAATCGGGCCCCCAGGCCCTCACGCAGCATAAGCTGCCCGTGGGTTTGTCCTGAGGTGCGAAGCGGGGCCAAGCACGCAGCCAAGGCCCAGGAGGGAGGGCGGGCCTGGCCCATGCGCTGCTGCCCACTCGCTTTCTTCCTTCTCACACCGGCAAGTCGCCTTGCTTTTCTCACCAGGCTGGTGGCAAACGTTGGAGGTCCCACCCCTGTGCCTCCGAGGAGGGTGAATCAGTTTCCCCCACCTCCACGCCCTCTCTGCCTCTTGCCCTCTGACATGCGGGAGGACGGGGATGGAGTGAGTGAGGAGGGTGACTGTGGGCACACACGTGCCCTGCACGCTGAGGGGCAGGTGATGTGGGCCCGCAGTGGAGGACGCCTGGCACCCCCACCCTGGTCGACTTCCTGGGGGCTGCCCGTGTGGGCCCGCCCCTCCTGGACTCAACCTTGCCGCTCGCAGCACTAGGAGCCCTGGGTGCTGGTTTTTCAGGCTGAACTTCAGGCCCTGCACGTACCCTGGCCAGTCTCTCATTTCTGCTCCATCATGGTCACTTGCCTTCTGCACGGTGACCCAGTGGTCAAGTCCAGATTCTACGGTGGGGGGGGCCACCGGCATTATTCTGCTGTGTCCCAGCACCTCCCAGGCCCGGTGCTCTGTTTGGTCCGGGAGGCTGGACTTTCAAACACCCATGCTGCCCAAGAAATGACATTTGTAAAAAAAAAAAAAAAAAAAGACGAAGAAATGACATTTGTCCTTCCGCATCTCCAGATACTAGGATTCTGGCCAAAGGCTTCCTCAGGATTCAAGGTCACTGCCAGCTGCTGGCAGGCATAGTAAAAGGGGAGAGAAATAAGGATGTGGGCTAGAGGAAGCGCTTTGCGGCCTGCAGAGGCGCTAAGAATAGACAAAACCTGAGGATGCTTCCTTAATCTGAGCTTCTCCCCCGTGGTGTGGCCAGGGAGAGACAGAGTGGGAAAACCTGAACTTTAACCCTTGACCTGCCAGTGCCCTAGGATCCACAAGACAATGCCAAGTTTGGACATGTGTATAACATTTTTTTTTGATGTGGACCATTTAAAAAGTTTTATAAATAAAGTCTTATAAAGAGCTTCTCGGGTGGCACTAGTGGTAAAGAACCCGCCTGCTGATGCAGGAGATTAAGAGATGCAGATTCGATCCCTGGGTCAGGAAGATCCCCTGGAGGAGGAAATGGCAACCCACTCCAGTATTNAATAAAGTCTTATAAAGAGCTTCTCGGGTGGCACTAGTGGTAAAGAACCCGCCTGCTGATGCAGGAGATTAAGAGATGCAGATTCGATCCCTGGGTCAGGAAGATCCCCTGGAGGAGGAAATGGCAACCCACTCCAGTATTCCTGCCTGAAGAATCCCGCGGACAGAGGAGCCTGGCGGGCTGCAGTCCATAAAGTTGCGAAGAGTTGGATACGACTGGGCGACTGAACAGCAACATGAAGACTTTGGTACAGTATTGCTTCTGTTTTGTTCTGGTTTCTTGGCACAAGGCACACGGGACCCTAGCTCCCAGACCAGGGATCGAACCTGCGTCCCCTGCATGGGAAGGCGAAGTCTTAAACACTGGACCTCCAGGGAAGTCCCAAGGACTTATGTGCAACTTTTAAGCTACCTCTTTGCCTCTCTGGGCTTCTTCTTGCCCTGTATCTATGTCAGGATGCTCCCTTGCCTTCTAGCTGTCTTCGGTCATGGGGAGCCCCAGAGGAAGGTGGACGGGGAGCAGGAGGGGAGCAGTGTGGGACAGGGGCCAGTTTCCTGCCCTGGCTGCCTCCCGGGTGGGCTCTGACAGTGGCTGTGTTCCACCAGTGGGGTCAGGGCAGCCCTCTGTACACAGCCCTCTTTGTTCCTGGTTCTGCTGACAGTTCCCTCTTCCCTTTCTTCAGACCTCGGGTGGGATGGACTGAAACTGCCCAAGGGCCCTGTCACATCCCTCCTGGTTTCCCTACCCTCTGCCTGCACCTCAGCCAATAGCCGTTTTATTAAACCTCCTGAATGACCCAGTGAGTGTCCACCGGTCTCCTGCCAGGACCCTGTCAGAGGCCCAGGAGGCCCCCGAGCCTAGAGCGCTTACTGTGAATCCGATGCCCACGGTGGCCGAGAAGGAGCCCGGGACGAACTTGCCCTGGTCGAACTGAACCAGCAGGGAGGTCTTCCCCACGCCGCTGTCCCCCACCAGGATGGTCTGAAAGGGAGCAACAGAGGGGGCTGAGAGGTTCTGGGGCTGTGGGAGTGGGCTCCTTCTAAACACACATTCACATGTTCACACACACACACACACACACAGCCCCTAACCTCTGGATTTCCTAGTGAAACTGCTGAACATGGCATGAAAGCATGAAGGAAATCTTGTTTCAATCCAGGTTAATCAATCTCTCGAGTGACCTTGAGAATGTGCCTCTCAGACTTCCAGCCCCCGGGGCATCGCTGACTCAAGTCCCACTGCTGCGCTCTGCGGGCCGTCATTGGTCTGTTCCTGGGAGAAGCAAGACTTCCCTAAAAGCCAACTTTGGCTCCTGGACTTTCTTGCAGTTTTGCAGAAACTTCCAGAGACTTCACAGCAGCCTTGCACACGTCTACCCAATCTTCCTGCTCTTCCTCCTTCACCTGGGGACAGAGCTCCGTCAACCACGAGTTGGCGCTTGCCAAGGGCATCTGCTGGGTTCCCAGGTGGCGCTGTGCTGGGCTCAGTCACTCAGTCATGTCTGACTCTTTGCGACCCCATGGACTGTAGCCTGCCAGACTCCTCTGTCTATGGGATTCTCCAGGCAAGAATACTGAAGTGGGCCGCCATGCCCTCCATCAGGAGACCTTCCTGACCCAGGGATTGAACCCAGGTTTCCCATGTCGCAGGTAGATTCTTTACCGCCAGTGGTAAAGAATCCACCTGCCAATGCAGGAGACATGAGAGTCTTGGGTTCGATCTCTGGGTCAGGAAGATCCCCTGATGGAGGGCATGGCGACCCACTCCAGTATTCTTGCCTGGAGAGTCCTATGGACAGAGGCTGCAATCCGTAGAGCCGCATAGAGTCGGACACCGCTGGCGCGACTTGGCATGCACGTGTGCGAGGGCTTCTGACACCTGCTTCAGTGGAGACTGAATCCGGTGTTGCTGCAGCTGTTGACCTTCGAGATTCCCAGAAGGGAGTTCAGGGTGAAGAATGGGGCACCATGTGCTCCAGAAAAACTGGCGGAACAGGTCTTTAGATAGTTAGATACTTTCAGGACTTGATTTCATGACCCCAATCCTCGCATCTCTTAATTTCTAGGAAAGTGCTAAATCTCTTCATGGTGACATCGGCTCCTCGTAACTAGCAGAAACATACCTTTTGTAAAATAGGTGCTCAGTTGCATGAACTCCCCCTTCACCAAAATCACACATATTGACCTTCCCCACTACCTCCTTGGAACAGTCTCTCAGAGCCAGCTGGGATGCTGTCTCCCGGGTTGCAGTCATTTTGCCCCAAATGAAACTTAACTCACAACTCTCATGCTGTGCATGTTTTTAGAGTCGACACCTTCATCACAGTCTGACCGCTTTCCCTGCCTCTCCCACCCCATTGCTCTCATAGGTGTTTCCCTCAATAATATCCTTGCACTTTTTTTTTTTGTGACCACACTTCGAGGCATAGGGGATCTTACTTCCCTTACCAGGGATCAAACCCTTGTTGGAAGCTCAGAGTCTTAACCACTAGACAAGTAGGGAAGTCCAAAATCCCTGAACATGTCCTAACCCTTTTGGCATCTGCTTCTTGGAATACCTGTGTCTGGGGGTCTCCCTTATGGGAAAGTCTGTAGAATGAAAATAATGAGGACATCTGGATATACACATTGGGAAGAATTTGCACTTGGCCTTGGAGAGATTAACATTTCAAAGGGACGCAGAGTCTGAGAAAGAAGGGTCTGGCTACTTCTGTACTTGCAGGAAGTAGTGGGGAGAATTACCTGGAAATTCAGGGGCAATACCTGAAAGAAAATCATAAGCGATAGGGAAGAAATAAACGTGCACTCAGAGGCCGACAGCCAGTGGATCCTTGATGAATGAATGCCTGGGAAAATGCATCAAAGTGGAGAGTAGCCACTGTCCACAGGCAAGCATTCAGGGTCACTGGAAAGACTTGGGAGATGCCAGCTTTAGCTCAACTTATAAAACCACAAAGATAAAAAAAAAAACCCGACATGAAAAACTAAAGATTGACAGGGCCTCTTTGGGTCAGACCACGGCGCCAGCACTGTTTACACTGTTTACTGTTTACACTATTTACACTGTTCACTCTGACCGTGGCACTGAATCACTAGCAGGGGTCACTCATGATGGTGCCTTTGGACGCTCTTTGACCACAGTCCCTCAGTCCCACTTCCCGAACCAAATTCTATTCAGTTCTTATTTCCTCCTGGAGAAGGAAATGGCAACCCACTCCAGTACTCTTGCCTGGAAAATCCCATGGATGGCGCAGCCTGCTAGGCTAGAGTCCGTGGGGTCACAAAGAGTCGGACACAACTGAGCGGCCTCTCTTTCTTCTCCTTTATTTCCTCCCTGGTGAAAAGACTCCATCTGTTTGTTGTATGCAGTGGCTTTAATAATTTACATCTCAAATCTAACTTCCTTAAACTGGAAGAAGTGCTTCCTAGAGAGAATATTCTAGAATGTGAGGGGTCAGTCTGTCCATCTGCATCCACCACTTTTACTAAAAGATAGGACAGATTCTCGTTCTTTCTGCCCTTATCCTTATCCTCTCCAGGGTGAAGAGTTACCATCACCTTCTTCTCTCCTGTGAAAACAGTCCCCTTTTCTTGGGACCTTTTCTGATTCAGTGAGGACTCAGTCCAGGGTGACGGGGTTCAGCATTTCAGACCCAGTGGAACTCTGCCCGGAGGCAAGGGAAGGATGATGTGCTTGGGCTGGTCTTTTGAAAAACAGCAACTCCGTGAAGATGATCGTGTCAGGAGTCAGTTGATGATGGGGGCAAACTTTTTTTCTGGGCCACCATGGAGAGCTCAGAGCTGATCAATTTAGAAATTGAATGATTGCCCCTGAAATCCAGGGCCACCTTTATGCCTGGTCTTTATCTGCCTGTGCCCCTCCCCATGAAATAAGTGGTCCATGGAGCTCAAAGGCTTGTATCCCTGCTATGGACTATAGTTTGCTCCAAGCTAACTGCTAGTGTTGCCTGAGTAGTGGCCAAGGGGTGGCTGTTTGCTGGGATGTGGACAGAGCTTGGGTGTGAAGGCTGGGTGTTCACACACACACTCTCCTGAGGAGCTTGGGGTATGGAATGTGCAGGAGTGGGGAGGGCAGGGGAACGTCTGTGGACGGTGGGCTGAGGATAGGAAGACATCTGTCACTAGGCTGTTATGTCTCGGAGCAGAACTTCTGAGAATGATATATTCAAATCTGGCTTCTGCGTTGGTAGGCAGGTATTTTTGTCAAGGTAGGAAGGTCAGATGCACTTTTTTTTTTTTTTTTGGCCACACTGTGTGATCTGTGGGACCTTAGTTACCAGGATGCATGCGTGCTAAGTCGCTTCAGTCATGTCTGACTCTTTGGACCCTGTGGACCATAGTCTGCCAGGCAGCTCTGTCCATGGGCTTTCCCGGGCAAGAATACTGGAGTGGGTTGCCATGCCCTCCTCCAGGCGATCTTCCCGACCCAGGGACTGAACCCACATCTCCTGCATCTCCTGCACTGGCAGGTGGATTCTAGTGCCACCTGGGAAGCCCCTTCGTTGCCAGATCAGGGATCTAACCTGCGCCCCCTGCAGTGGAAGCACAGAGTCTTAACCACTGGGCCACCAGGGAAGTCCAGATGCATTTTATTTGATAGATTTAAAGAAAATATGTGTTTATTTGTTTGGCTGCCCTGGGTCTTAGTTGCAGATCACGGGATCTTTCCTTGCAGACAGGGACTCTCTAGCTGTGGCTTGCAGGCTCAGTAATTGCAGCCCACAAATTTAGTAGCTCTGAGGCATGTGGGATCTTTAGTTCCCCTACCAGGGATTGAACTCGAGTCCCCTGCACTGTAAGGTGGATTCTTAACCACTGAACCACCAGGGAAACTCTGATTTGATAGATTCTTTCCTTAGCTTGCTTTGACTGTTAAAATATCGAGACACGTGGTATATGGGCCTCCATTTGTATGCTAGCCCTGGTCCCCCGAATGTTAGGGAGGGGTCTGGCTAATCTGTTATCTTAGATGCACGAAGGAGTGTCTCCACTCAAGAGCTGCCAGGATTTTGCTGAAGTTACTCTGGATGTGCTCCAAATTTCACTGCTCAGAGAAGCCTCAGAGCTAGGTTTTCCAGGGCACCTCCACTTTTGGGAGCACGTGTGGAAAGGTTAATTAATCGTGGTTGTGGCAGAAACCTCTGGGTCAGCGTTGTCCTCGTTTAGACAGTGTCTTTGTTCTCTCTTCTTGTCATTTTGTTTATGTCTTTATTTGTGTCTCATCCACATCCAAAAGGGACCTGAGGTAATTTACAGCAAAACCCACCATAGGGGGTAAAGAATCTGCCGGCCAGTGTGGGAGATGTGGGTTCGATCCCTGGATGGGGAAGATGCCCTGGAGGCGAACATGGCAACCCATCCATCCCATGGATGGAGAAGCCTGGTGGGTTTCAGTCCACGGGATCACAGAGTCAGACACGACTAAGCATGTGGGCACACACACCACGACACCAAAGGGCAGTTAACGAAGCTGCCTGATTATGCCGGGCATAAATTCCCCAAAGGAGAAGGCAATGGCGCCCACTGCAGTACTCTTGCCTGGAAAATCCCATGGACGGAGGAGCCTGGTGGGCTGCAGCCCATGGGGTCGCTATGGGACACGACTGAGCGACTTCACTTTCACTTTTCACTTTTATGCTTTGGAGAAGGAAATGGCAACCCACCCCAGTGTTCTTGCCTGGAGAATCCCAGGGATGGAGCCTGGTGGGCTGCCGTCTATGGGGTCACACAGAGTCGGACACGACTGAAGTGACTTAGCATAGCATAGCATAGCAAATTCTCCAAAGTGATGTTGGGTTTTCCCTGCGTCTGAGCTTAGATTTGGTTCTAGATTTCCTGGCAGTCAAGATGAAATGGGAAGCCAGATGGAGTGTGTGGTACTTTATTGCCAGGAAAAATGCCTGAGTCCTTTCAATCAGTGAGTATTTTTTCTCTTGGCATGAGCTGCTGAGAGGAATCTCTTGTATGGATCCTTACACAAGAGGCCTGAATGACAAAATGGGCATTTGTAATTTTGCAGAAGATGCAAAGCTTTTCCTCCAGCTTTTGTATCGATCTTTACTAAAACCCAGGGCCTGACATCTACTCTCACTTCCGTAGAGGCCTCTCAATGGAGCTGGGCTAATGGTGTCTAAATACATTGCTTTCCTGTGATTTCATGATTCAGGGGAACATTTAGAAAACCAAGATGAATGGGGTGGTTACTGTGGCCCTTACAGTGGTTCTTAGCAACCTTTTTTTTCTTTAAAAAAAAAAAAACAAGACAGGAAATTCAGATGCCATAAAGAAAAAGATCGATAGATCTGATTGTATAGAAAAAAAATACTCTGGTCTTTAGAAGATAAAGCAACAAAATCAAATGAGAAATGACAGAGGGAAAATATTGGCAAGATGGACAGAGGAGCCTGGTGGGCTGAGGTCTTGGGGGTTGCAAGGAGTCAGACGCAACTGAAGCGACTGACATAACACAGCACATGCCAGGTAAAGGGTTAAACACCTAGTAATATCAAGAGCTCTCAAAAGAAGTTCTTAATAGAAAAATGAGCAAAGGTTATGGATAGAGAGGCTTTATGAGCATTTCATATAAACAGAAACATGCCATATGTGATCTTTTGTGACTGGCTCTTTTACTTAGCATCCTGTTTTTGAGGTTCATCGATGTGATAGCATGCAGCAGGAGGTTATAGCATGTAGCAGTAATTAATTCCTTTCTATTATGCAATAATATTCCATTATATGGCTATCCCACATTTTGTTTTTCCATTTATCAGTTGGTGGGTATTTGGGATGTTCCCACTTTTTTGGCTACTAATAAATAATGCTGCTATGAACATCTATTATTACACATTTCTGTGTGAACATATGTTTTCATTTCTCTTGGGTAGGTATGTTTGTTTTAGGTGTCAACATGCCGAGGCTATAGTTCCTGTTATTCAATCAAACACTAATCTAGATATTGCTATGAAGGCATACTTTAGATGTGACTAACATCTACAACCAACTTCCACTTGCAAAATAGGTGTACAAGGCCACTCACTGTAGCATTTGTAGGAGCAAGTAGTTGGGACTGGTGACTTGTAAGTCTTCAATAATCCACATTTGCCTTATTCAGTTAACTGAAAGATCTTAAGAGCAACATTGAGCTTTCCCTGAGAAAAAAGTTCTGTCTCTAGATTGTAGCATTGGCTCCTGCCCAACAAATGCTGGACTTGCTGGTTCCCACTGTTGCATAAGCCAATTCCTTAGACAAAATCTGTCTCTATAGATAGATCTCCTACTAGTCCTGTTTTTCTGGGGGAACCCTGACTGATAAAAAATAATATAGAATGCTTCACTAAAACTTTGACTATGGTCAACATTGGCTGAGACTTGGGGAAGCAGGCACATATACATATACCATTGGTGGGAGTCTACACTAGGGCCTTTTGGAGAACAACTGACAATACCTATCAGAGTTACACTGCAGATGGTGATTGCAGCCATGAAATTAAAAGATGTTTGCTCTTTGAAAGAAAAGCTATGACAAACCCATACAACATATTAAAAAGCAGAGGCATTACTTTGCCGACAAAGTTCTGTCTAGTCAAAGCTATGGTTTTTCCAGTAGTCACATATGGATGTGAGAGTTAGACTATAAAGAAAGCTGAGCGCCAAAGA
>SJYV01049166.1:0-11274 GCA_006410875.1 Neotragus pygmaeus | reverse complement strand
ATCTTTCAGGATTTGAAACAGCTCAACTGGAATTCTATCACCTCCACTGAAGTGACTGAGTATACACACCTAAAGTACATCTAGATTTTTACGAAGGAATATGTCATGAGATATAATTTTTAGAATAAGTGTAATTACTGAATTGGTAAAGATTATTAAGTGATAGAGTTACTATAGAGATATGGGAACAAATTGCTCGCTGACCATTTTAGTAGGTAGAATAAGAGATGTAAATAACAAATGGAAGAAATTAGAAACATAATGGTAAACATAAGAAACTTTAATGCCATGGACAGGAAAATTTCAAGAACATAAATAACAGAAGTGACTTAAATTAAAGAAATATTCAGAGTAAACTTATTCAAATACAGTCATCTACAACCCAAAAACATTTGGTTTCTTGAAGCAGGCTTCATAAATTTTGGTATGCCCAAATGGGAATACAGGGGGAAAAAAGCACCAGTGAAAAAGGATCACATGATACTTTAACAAGGAAAAAATATATACATTTCTTTTCACATTTTCTATTTAATTACTTTTCTTTACTCAGTTGATTACCTTGATGTTCTCTAGTAATGATGTTCACTCTCTAATATAGTAGACAAATACAGCAATAATCATTTCAGTTCAGCTCAGTCACGCAGTTGTGTATGACTCTTTGTGACCCCATGGAGGGCAGAACACAAGGCCTCCCTGTCCATCACCAACTTCCTAAGTTTGCTCAAACTCATATCCATTGAGTTGGTGATGCCATCCAACCATCTCATCTTCTGCTCTCCCCTTCTCCTCCTGCCGTCAATCTTTCCCTGCATCAGAATCTTATCCTTTGAGTCAGTTATTTGCATAAGGTGGCCAAAGTATTGGAGTTTCAGCTTCAGCATCAGTCCTTCCAANCCAACCATCTCATCTTCTGCTCTCCCCTTCTCCTCCTGCCGTCAATCTTTCCCTGCATCAGAATCTTATCCTTTGAGTCAGTTATTTGCATAAGGTGGCCAAAGTATTGGAGTTTCAGCTTCAGCATCAGTCCTTCCAAGGAACACCAAGGACTGATCTCCTTTAAGATAGACTGGTTGGATCTCCTTGAAATCCAAGGGACTTTCAAGAGTCTTCTCCAACACCACAGTTCAAAAGCATCAATTCTTCAATGCTCAACTTTCTTTATAGTCCAATACTCATATCCATACTACACTACTGGAAAAACTATAGCCTTGACTAGATGGACCTTTATTTACAAAATAATGTCTCTGTTTTTTAATATCCTGTCTAGTTTGGTCATAATTTTTTTTCCCCAGAGAGTAAGCATCTTTAATTTTATGGCTGTAGTCATCATCTGCCATGATTTGGGAGCCCCCCCAAAATAAAGTCTGCCACTGTTTACACTGATTCCCTATCTATTTGCCATGAAGTGATGGGACCAGATGCCATGATCTTAGTTTTCTGAATGTTGAGCTTAAAGCCAACTTTTTTACTCTCCTCTTTCACTTTCAAGAGGCTTTTGCTTTTGCCATAAATGTGGTGTCATCTGCATATCTGAGGTTATTGATATTTCTCCCAGAAATCTTGATTCCAGCTTGTGTTTCATCCAGACCAGCGTTTCTCATGATAATCACTGCATATAAGTTAAATAAGCAGGGTGACAATATACAGCCTTGATGAACTCCTTTCCCAATTTGAAACTAGTCTGTTGTTCCATGTCCTAACATGGAACAGTTCTAACAGTTCTAACTGTTGCTTCCTGACCTGCATACAGATTTCTCGAGGTAGGTCAGGTAGTCTGGTATTCCCATCTTTTCCAAAACAAACTTTCCACAGTTTGTTGTGATCCATGCAGTCAAAGGCTTTGGCATAGTTCATCTGCAACAAGTCAGATGAACATTTAAATTTTTAACTTTTAATATATTGAATTATAAATATTTTTTACATATGATGAATCAGCTTAATCAACAAATGTGCTTTTGATTATTTTTTTCTAATGGACAATTACTGTTATTTTTCTTTTCCTTGATTTCTGCTTTTACATTGTTTTTTCCTTCTACTTTCATTGGATTTATTTTCAGTGAGGATATTAATTTTATTCCAAAACAATGTTTCACAATTAGAAGCTGAAAACTTCTTCAACTTTTTTTTGTTTAAAATTTCAGGCAGTTAGTAAACTGCTTACCTTGGAATTTAAAGGATGACAGGTTTTAAGACTAAAATGTCCTAACAAGAATGAAAATGAGTAAAATGTGTTAGTTGTATATAATTTTCTTATAGTCATTCTGTAGATGTGAGTATCAGTGTACACAGTTCCATAGGGAAGGATATTGTTCTTACCAGATTTTATATGTATGCATGCTACTATAAGATAAATGGATACTAGAAACTGAAATTTTATGTTTTGAAAGTTTCTTTGTCTTTGTTATTATCTTTTTATGGCCTCTAGGTAAAAATGTTATTTTGTTTGTATAGAAATTTGCTTGAGTTTGCAGATGGATTAACATACATTTTTGGAGAGAAAATTACCACGTGTCTAAGATTTTATAGTCAGCAAGTGGTAGAGGTAAGACTTAAAGCCAAGCCAATCTAAATCTAATGACTTCTTTGATTTTCTAATTAACTCCTTTGTAATGTGTTTTTCTTTTTTTTTTGACATGGAGCTATTGCCATCTAACATCTGTCCACGTATTTTCCATCATCTATTGAAAACTTTCTCATGTGGCTGATAATACCTAAGCTTCCACCATTACCATCATCCAAGGCAACATCAAAAGTTATGCTAATTATAAAGTAAAATGCAAAAATTATGTTTGGTACTTTTACCAATTTTAACTTCCAATGTTCTTAATTTCTATTCTAATTCTACTGCTCAATTTCAATACCTCATCTGGAAACTTGTCTATAGATGAAGGTGTACCAACTTCAAAATTATAAAGTCCAGCACCATAATATTTGCCTTGAATTACAAACAGTTCTTGCTCTCAACTATTTCATTTTTATTTTAATAATTCTATTATTATTACAAATAATTATTTCTAAGCTCTTGTCTATTTCTATATACCATCACCTTTGTATAACATGACCTTTTCTTACCTATCCATGGCAGATGACATAACACAACTTTGCAACACCTCATTTAAAATCAGTGGCAAAGTAATTACATTCCCTGCTAAACTAGGAATTAGTGATCATGGTTTGCTTTAAAACCTTTTTTATCTTTCATGATATTTTTACAAGTTTTTGAACTACCTTCATTTATTTTCCTTAACAGTATTCAGTTCAGTTTCTCAGTCCTGTCTGACTATTTGCAACCCCATGGCCTGATGTAGGTCAGGCCTTCCTGTCCATCACCACTCCCAGCTTGCTCAAATTCATGTCCATGGAGTCAGTGATGTCATCCAACCATCTCATCCTCTGTCATCCCCTTCTCCTCCCACCTTCAATCTTTCCCAGCATCAAGGTCTTTTCCAATGAGTCAGTTCTTTGCATTAGGTGGTCAAGGTACTGGAGTTTCTTTTTCAGCATCAGTCTTTCTAATGAATATTCAGGGATGATTTCTAAGATGGACTGGTTGGATCTTCTTCTTGTACAGGGGCTCGCAAAAGTTGTTTTCTCCAACACCACAGTACAAAAGTATCAATCCTTGGCTCAGCTTTCTTTATAGTCCAACTCTCACATCCATACATGACTACTGGAAAAACTACAGCTTTGACTAGATGGACCTTTGTTGTCAAAGTAATGTCTCTGCTTTTTAATATGCTGTCTAGGTTGGTCATAACTTTTCTCCCAAGGAGCAAGAGTCTTTTAACTTCATGGTTGCAGTCACCATCTGCTGTGATTTGGGAGCCCCCCAAAATAGTCTGTCTCTGTTTCCATTGTTTCCCCATCTATTTGCCATGAAGTGGTAGGACCAGATTCCATGATCTTAATTATCTGAATGTTGAGTTTTAAGCCAACTTTTTCACTCTTCTCTTTCACTTTCTTTATTTTATTTTTACTTTATTTTGCTTTACAATACTGTATTGGTTTTGCCATACATTGACATAAATCCGCCAAGGGTGTATAGGAGTTCCCAATCCTGAACCCCCCTCCCACCTTCCACCTCATATCATCTCTCTGGATCTTCCTCATGCACCAGCCTCAAGCATCCTGTATCTTGTATCGAATGTAGACTGGCGATTCATTTCTTACATGATAGTATACATTTTTCAATGCCATTTTCCCAAATCATCCCACCCTCTCCCTCTCCTACAGAGTCCAAAAGTCCATTCTATACATCTGTGTCTCTTTTGCTGTCTCACATACAGGGTTATCATCACCATCTTTCTAAATTTCATATATATGTGTTAGTATACTGTATTGGTGTTTTTCTTTCTGGCTTACTTAACTNGGAAACTGAAAGAAGACCAATAAAGTGAGAGAAATTATTAAAAGGAGCCAAATAGAGTTTTAGAGCTGAGAGTGCAAGAACTGGGAAAAAAAAAAATCACAAGAGGGGTTCAACAACAGATTTCGGATAATCAGTAAACTTGAAGGCAGGTCAAATGAGATTATCCAGTCTGAGGAGCAGGAAGAAAGAAACAAATGGAAACGTCAATGAACTTAAGACTAACCGCCAGAATTGAGCTTCACCAAAGAGCAGAAGGCAGAGAAATTAGCAACCAGAGGAGCCCCACAGGCCAATCATTTTATGGATTAGTAGCAAGGCTTCCTTTCTCGGGACTCAAAAGTTATTCATGGCAACATGGCATGAGGACGGAAGCCCTTACCTACAGCAGGCTGGAGCTGTGATGGGGCTGGTAGCGAGACAGCTGGCCCTGAAAGCGTGAAGACTTCCGCTGGAGACTGCACAGAGGGCGTGTCTTCTGCTGGTGGTGTGAAATCAATCTCATCATCAAAATTATCTTCAAACTCCTGAAGCAAAGGAAGAGCGATGCTGTATCTAATATAAATCAGCTTGAGAGCAAATACCAAAGATACAGGCTAACATGTAAGACATAAACATTTATCTACTCGTTGGGAACACCCCGCCATGATTTTTTTCCCAATTCATATTGCCTTCAAGCAAAAAGCACAAGTAATTGTGTTCTGTAACTCTCAACAGAATAAATAAGATCTGAAATCAATTATATCATATGTAACTTTTAAAACTGATCAACTTGAAGTTAAATGCAAAATTCTCTAAAATGACCCCTAGAACTTATAATTTCCAGGCTCAATATTTGAATTTTAAGTTACTATGAAAGTAAAAGTGTTAGTCACTCAGCCATGTCCTACTCTTTATGACCCCATGGACTGGGGCTAGCCAGGCTCCTCTATCTGTGGAATTCCCCAGGCAAGAACACTGGAGTGGGCTTGCCATATTCTTCTCCAAGGGATCTTCCAAACCCAAGGATTGAATCTGGGTCAGTTTAAGGCATTCTTTTTACTACTATTATTCACTTTCACAGATCTCTTTGCATACTAAATCAAAACATTTATTTTTCGATTGTATGTGTATTTCTGGTTTCTTGTGATTTCAATCAAAATAAAGACAGTTAAAAGACACAGAAAAGATATTTTTAAGTGAGTCCTATTCCTCTGGCAAGAGTAACAATGCATAAACGTACTAAACTAGGTAGAAAGACCATCAGGATCTGAACCATGAACGTCAGTATTGAACTCTGAGGCACATAAGTGCAATAAACATTCTAAGAACACCTGGCTTTCCAAAGATGGCAACTTTAAAATGGAGGCTGCGCCAACCGAGCTGCGGGACCCTTTAAGTGACTCTGTCCAGCAGAAAGCTGCCCTGACTCCTGCTATCATCATTCAGTGAGCTGGGCCTGTCTTGGTGTCCCTGTTAATTTAACATAGATACAGACGACTATCAAGGTCACTCACTCAGATAACTAATGAGCATTACCCCGCCAGGCGCCATGACAGAAGCCGAACAAAACTGTTTCCAGCCCTCTGACCAAACTCTTTCCTACCACCTCCCTTGGCCCCACCCCGTGCACGGGAGAAGCTGCCGGGTGTAAGGATGGATGTTGCTGATGTGACATTTTATGTTCTCATACGCGTCAAAGTGTTGCCAAAAGCATTAGGGCACTGTCAATGTCTATGGGGGAGGGGAGGGGAGGACACGCCAATCTGTGAGGTCACCCCTAAACAGAAGAGCTTCGCCTGGTTTCCCCTTCAGACATTCCTCAAGGTTCTCTTGTTTAAGAAAAGACGTCATCCATCACTCCTAGCCTGGGCAGCGCATGATAGACCATTAGGCAGTAGGTAATTCTAAAGACTGAGAGCGGTAACACAGCGTAACAGCAGCAAGGATGGGGCCGTGAGGAGACACCGGGTCACTCTGAGCTATGCCTTCCACTGCCTGGGCGCTCTCCAGCAGGCCACTGGCTTGACCAGGATGCAGCCTCCCAGGGGCCGTTCCATTCTGGAATGCCACCCCTCTAAGCCCAAAGGAAAACCACGAGTGCCAGACGATGACTCCCTCCTTCCGTTCCACGGCCTGAAGCCGGGGAGGGTCATCTGTCCAGTGCGGGCTCTGAACCGCTGCAGCAGTCACCTGGGAAAGTCTGATAAACACACACTCCCGAGTCGGTGTTGTCACGGATGCAGGGCCCACGCTGAGCGTCAGGGGTAAGAACGATTCAAGGCAAGAGTGAGGTCTCGTGGCGTGAGAAGAGACTGGCTTTCGGTTTCAGAAACACTGAGCGGCCTTCACGTCTGTCCCCAAAGGGCCGGGTGTCTGCGCGGCCCCTCAGCGAGACCGAGTGCCCGCCGCCGCGCCCCCAGGCGGTACAGTCACCAGGGCCCTGACGGGTCTGCACCGATTCCAGGGCCTCGGCACTCATGTCCTCTGGGCAGGGAGTCTTCTAGAGACAATGATCCTCGCTAGGAAGTTTTCCTCCAGCCCTCTTCAGCCTTCCTCTCCCCCCAACATGTGTAACACTGGCGTCCAGCCAAAGGGCCAGCACGTCTTCCTTCCTCAGAGCTGCCACCAGACCCAAGGTAAACAGGTGTGAGGCTGGAGAAATAAGGCCCACGCGTCCACAGAAGAGGGTGCCCCGACTTGAACCTCAGTCCTCGGGGCTCATGGGACAGCTCCCAAGACTGTCATCAGGCACTAAAGCTCTACCTGCAGGACCATTTTCTCTGCACACACATCCTTCTTTTTCCCCCTTCTTTCATGTACTCCTTTTTAATAAGTCTTCACTGAGCCCTAAAGCATCCAGCTGCAAGTTCTAGAGAGGATATCCCAGCTGGTTTCCAGCAGACTCCACCCAGAAGCTACCACACCAGCACCTCTATATTATCACACACACACACACACACACACACACACGCACGCGCGTGCGCTACCCCCCACTCTGGGCCAGCTTTATTACCAGCAGTGCTCTTTTCTGCTCCTCAGGGAGCTCAGGGCTTGAGGTAAACTCAAAGATGCTGCTCCTGACAAAAAAAGGCACTGGGGGATCCCCTGGCTTCAGTGATTCAACAACCACAAATGCACCAGAGCTTGCAAGTTTAGAAAAAGAATGAAATCCAGCCTTCTTCTCCCTACAGGCTTTACACCAAGTGAACTGAATCACAGTTCCTTATTCCTCACTCAGCAAAACTTCCATTAAAACAGGTGGGTGGTTACTGTCCACGAGGCTCGCCGGGGGGCCAAATGCAGATGGCCTTCTGGACCGTGTCCATGAAGCTCCCCCCACGCACAGCGGGACCACTTGTTTCCATGCGGTCTGGGGCTGACGTGGCCACAATGACAGAGGTGACAGCTAAGCAGCCTTGACAGAGACCGCACGGCCCACAGTGCTTACTATTTACAGCAGCTCTTTATCTCCCTTTAACAGTTACTATCTAGCCCCTTCAGAAAAAAACACAACAAATTGCCACCCCTGTTCCCCAGGAACCATGATATACAGCCATTCTGTTGATAAACATATCAGGGGATGACTTTTAAGGTTCCTCCCATCTGTGCTCACCTTAAAGTCTATTTCTGGGTCCTTACAGCAGGATACACAGTTTGCAATTAACACTATTAATATCATTAAACTGCCCATGGAGAGGATCACAAAAGACGTGGAAATTTCTGCAACAGGTGCCTCCCCTGGAAAGAGAAATAAACAATGTTAACACAGGCATTCCAACATCGACTTAATAAGCGAATCAATATATTTTCTGCCAGATATAAGTGGAATAAATAACGTCCCATTAATACTGTGGGATAAATAATATCCCAGTTAATAAAATAATCCCCCAATGCTCAAGATAAAGCCGATGACCAACCTAGGATAAGAAGCTGACAGTCTTTTTTTTTTTTTTAACTTCTGCTTTCGAAACAATTTTAGATTTACAGCAGAGTTAGAGAGGCAATACAGAGCATACCTGTATTCTTCCCCCAGTTTCCGCTAGCATGAGCATCCTACGTGGCACATTTATCAGAGCTAAGACAACACGCATACTTCACCACCAGCTGAACCCCCAATTGTACCTGGACTTTACCCGTTTTTCCATCAACACCCTTTTTCTTTGCCAGGATTCAACCGGGGCCACCGATGTTCCATTTACTCATCATGGCCTTAGTCTCATCCAATCTCCGATGTCTCTGCACGTGCTTCACAACTGTGATGCTTCTGAAGAATATCTGTCAGTGACTTTGCAAACTATCCCTCAACTGGGGTTGCGTGATGTCCTCAGAACTGGACTGAGGTTACAAGTATGTGGGAAGAATCTAGAATACGGCCGGGTGAAACGTCCTTCCTGTGACATCATATCTGGGGCACGTGATGTTGGCACAACTCACTACCGGTTGCATGAAGCCGGGTCCCGGGGTCCCTGGTGGAGAGCACCAGTGAAGTCTCTTCTTTCCTCTGCACATTCCTCTCTTCAGAAGCCGGTCATGGAGTCCAGGGCACATGCCCAGGGAGGGAATTTAGCTGTGCTTCTTGGAAGGGAGCAGTGTTACTGGATGTGCAGGGGTAGGTTAAAATGACTACAGTCGCTGATAACTGGGGGAACGTGCTCTGAGGCTCCGCCCACACACTGGGTCTCTGGAAACCTATACACTGTGACGCTCTAATGGTGATTTTTCTATTTCCCTTAGTCCTTAAACACACATTACTTGGGACTCTTCTGTAAAGGAGAGCCGTCCCTCTTCCTGCACTTTTCAGTCACTGACAAAGCCATGAACTCACAGACATTCACTCTGCTCTATGCTTTGAGTGATGATCCACTACTCTCACGACTCTGCAGCTCAGACTGTCCCAGCTCTGGCCCCGTGGGGAGCTCTTTCAAGCTGATGCCTGGGTCCTTCGGACATGCCCCCCCTCTTTTTTTTTACCTCCAACATTTCCTCACTCTGGTGCTACAGGAGGCTCCAGGCTCCCCTTATATTTTCCCTCTTCTGGCTTTAGAATCAGCCACTTCTCCAAGGAGCCCCAGTCATGATAGAGAAGCTGAAAACAACACACCTGTGACTACGGCCTATGACCGGTTTCTTCTTGGGGGTGGGGGGACAGTTCAGAATAACTTCTACATCTTTAAAGGCCTGTTTCGAAAACAATCAGCAGTAGACACTGCATGTGAGCCACTAAGAAGAAGCCTGCAACCCCTGTCGGGAGAATAAAGACTCTGACAGCTCACTTTCAGCAGATTCAGTTATCTAGACATGACCTTATTCAAGTAGGCTTACTCTGAACCTTTCTATTTTTTGTGAGAGCAAATTGTTCAGTCTCACCTACTGGTGTTTTACAAAGAAATATACTTCTCTTTGTGTCCTGCTTTGAGATATAACATATAGCATGGTGTACATTTAAGGTGTACAACATGATCATTTGATACACGTATATATGTGAAACGATTGCCACGGGAAAGTCAGAAACAAACTTTTCCACCTACGGCTAATCACGTGTTCAAAGGCACCAAGGAGGAAGCCTGGAGACAAGTGAAGGAATGATGCCACTGTTTTCCTTAAACGAGACAACAGCACGTGAAAAGAAAACAAACATGGAGCACACTCCTATGTGAGTAAACCACATTCTCGAGCGTGACATGACTTCACTGAAGAGCAAAGAGCTGCACATCGGTGCTGTTGCTCCTTCCCAACAGCAAAAGGCCTATTGAGAGAGAGCACTGTGAAACCTGCTGTGTCACGGGGCTTCGGACTCCACTGCTGCCTCCCTTCCTAAAGACAACATGGTTAACCAGGGCTGTCTAGAAGCTGCAAGCTCTAGATCAGCAAGACGGAGCACAGAGGGACACCCACACGTGAGCAAGGAGGACCGCAGAGCTCACCCACCGGCGTCCATCGGGGAAGCGAGCACGCAAGCAGCCCGCGAGGAGGGCCGGCCTCCAGGAACCGAGCCCAGCCCAGCCTGTGCTGTCTCACTCCCCTGACTCGACGGTAAGGGCCAAAGACCACTCCTGAGGCTTACGCGGCAAAGCGCTCGCATATACGCTGTGTCTCACTGATCTTCAAGACGGGGTTTGCCCACTGCGGTCTAAGATCACCACGTGTTAGGGATATTTTATACTTGAGAGGAAGCGGTTTTCATTGGCAGCATTTCTTTTTTCTTAATGGCAGGAAAATAAGGGGATGTTATAATTGGTCACATCTGAGATTTCACCAAGGATAAGTACTATTTTCATTTGATCATCAGGACACCAGCTCCATGTCACAAACAAGGACACCAACGTGGCCGGGAACACGAGGTGAGAAGGTGGCCAGGCCAGACTCTAGGTCCAAGGTGCTGGGAACAAGTCCTCCCCTCCGCCCCAATTCCCTCAATATCACATTGTTCTGTCTCACTGCTTTTAACATTCAAAATCAGCCTAACCTAAGTACTTCAGAGAGAAGCCTCTCGCTATAATTAGGGCAGTTCACAATTTTGGGGCTCCCCTCCAAACTCCACTGAGCGAACAGTAAACAACTTTTCTCTTTTCATCCTTTTTATTATCATTACCACCTATCATAACATTTGATCAAAACTGCCTGAGGGCCACATGATCTGATTCATAAAACTATCTCCTGAGTCATCAAGTAGGTATGAAAAGTCATACCTGTGTTAAAAATAACTAGTTATGCTGAGTTTTGCCCATCCATGATAATGTATTTATTTCTGTTATGACACTGCAGGGAGGGAGCTCAAACGCTCCCTGGGCTCTGTGACAACCTAGAGGCTGTCTCTTATACACATCTATAAATAATATCCCAGTTAATAAAATAATCCCCCAATGCTCAAGATAAAGCCGATGACCAACCTAGGATAAGAAGCTGACAGTCTTTTTTTTTTTTTT
>SJYV01049162.1:233533-293240 GCA_006410875.1 Neotragus pygmaeus | reverse complement strand
GAGTCTTCTCTTGTGTTGTTGGAAGAGGGTATTTACTATGACCAGTGCATTTTCTTGGCAAAACTCTATCAGTCTTTGCCCTGCTTCATTCCATATTCCAAGGTCAAATTTGCCTGTTACCCTAGGTGTTTTTTGACTTCCTACTTTAGCATTCCAGTCCTCTATAATGAAAAGGATATCCTTTTTGGGTGTTAGTTCTAAAAGTTCTTGTAGGTCTTCATAGAACCATTCAACTTCAGCTTCTTCATCATTACTGGTTGGGGTATAGACTTGTATTACTGTGATATTGAATGGTTTGCCTTGGAAACGAACCAAGATCATTCTTTCGTTTTTGAGATTGCATCCAAGTACTGCATTTCAGGCTCTTTTGTTACCATGATGGCTACTCCATTTCTTCTGAGGGATTCCTGCCCACAGTAGTAGGTATAATGGCCATCTGAGTTAAATTCACCCACNATTCTTTCGTTTTTGAGATTGCATCCAAGTACTGCATTTCAGGCTCTTTTGTTACCATGATGGCTACTCCATTTCTTCTGAGGGATTCCTGCCCACAGTAGTAGGTATAATGGCCATCTGAGTTAAATTCACCCACTCCAGTCCATTTTAGTTCGCTGATTCCTAGAATGTTGACGTTCACCCTTGCCATCTCTTGTTTGACCACTTCCAATTTGCCTTGATTCATGGACCTGACATTCCAGGTTCCTATGCAATATTGTTCTTTACAGCATTGGACCTTGCTTCTATCACCAGTCACATCCATAGCTGGGTATTATTTTTGCTTTGGTTCCATCCCTTCATTCTTTCTGGAGTTATTTCTCCATTGATCTCCAGTAGCATAATGGGCACCTACTGACCTGGGGAGTTCCTCTTTCAGTATCCTATCCTTTTGCCTTTTCATAGTATTCATGGGGTTCTCAAGGTAAGAATACTGAAGTGAGATGAGTGCAATTATGTGGTAGTTTGAGCATTCTTTGGCATTGCCTTTCTTTGGAATGAGGGAAGATGTGTGTTTAGTTCAGGTTGTATCTTTTGCAGTAATTCTTTTTTTTTTTTAAATAAATTTATTTATTTATTTATTTTTAAATTTAACTTTACAATACTCTATTNTTTTCCATGGGGATGGTCTTGATCCCTGTCTCCTGTACAGTGTCATGAATCTCATTCCATAGTTCATCAGACGGTCAGTACTTCTATTGTTTAATATCCTGTCTATAATTCAGTTTCTTCAGTTTTCCCTAAGATGACTTTTATAGCAATTTTTATCTATTATAAAATCAAACCTCACATATTGCATTTGGTTGTCTCTCATTACTCTTTAATCTGAAGTCTTCCTTCCACTAATTTTTGATACTTTTTGAAGAGCCCAGACCAGTAGAGTTTTATTTTACACTTTCACCTTTGCCAGCTCATTTCTAAGGATCAAAGGAGATAGCTATCTTATTTCTTATAGTTTAATTTTTTTTTAGAGTAAAACTTGTTATTTGTATTTTGTGTTGTCTTTAAATTAGATTTTTAGGTATTATTTAGAGCTTTCTTCCTGAATTATTGTCATCCAGTAGTATTTAAGAGCTTAATGATGATAATGTCCATTTGGTTGTTGAGTTTCACCGAAACAGTCTCATTTGTTTAGGCTGCTAATAGAATGTTGGTATACAAAGGGTGCAATTAAAATGATTCGTTTCAGACTTAGTGGCATGTAATGAGTATCGGTTTTACCTTAGAAAAGACTCAGCATAAGCAATTCAGATGAAATTCTAGGGACTGAATTCATATTTTCAAAGGACTCAATTTTGACAAGAGTGTCAGAGTAATCTCATCGTACTTATATATTTAAATTAGATCTTTAGATTCTGACATTTTTAATTAGCTAGGCACAAGACTGTTAACAATATTTTCTAACAGCCTTTATAATAAAGCAAAGTTGGTAGGTCTTTAAAAATAGCCATAAAGGGATTTAATTTTCTTAAAATGATTATTAAGTTTTAATGGTAAAACACGCTCTTTTAGATTAGAAGGAAAAACCTTTCTTGCCATTTGTGGGAGAAAAACTTTTTCCTTTAATAGATTTTTTGGTTGTATATATGAATTGTACATGGGTTTCATTCCTTTCATTTTAAAAACTTTTTAATTGGAATATAGTTTATGTATAATATTATGTTAGCTTCAGGTGTACTGCTTAGTGAATTGACTTTGCATACGTTGTGAAATAATCACCATAATAAATCTAGTAACCATCATCCCCTTACAAAGTTATTATAGTATTACTGACTATATTTTTTATGCTGTATATTACGTCCCATGGCTTATTTATTTTATACCTGGAGGTTTGTACCTTTTAAGCCCCTTCACCTATTTCACATTCCTCCCTTCCCAACATCCATTTGTTCTCTGTAACTGTGAGTCTGTTTTTTTGTTTTGCTTGTAGGTTTGTATTGTTTTTTTAGATTCTGTGTAATACCCTTGAGCTCCACTCATTATGTCTCAAATAGCAAGATATATTTTTTTTGCTGAGCCTTGGGGCATGTGGAGTCTTAGTTCCCGGACCAGGGATCCAACCTGCACCCCTTGCAGTGGAATCACTGAGTCTTAACCACTGGATTGGCAGGGAAGTCCCCAAATTTCATTTTTATGGCTGAATAATATTCTTTATCCATTCACCTGTTGATGGACACTTACGTTGCTTCATTTTTGAAGTGATGTAAGAATGGTGCCCAGTGGCTATTTGTATATATAAATCTTTGATTTATGGGACTTCAATAAGTAAATGAGAGCTATTTTCAAGCTAATTCTCCTACATGGTCCCTTTTAAAATAAAGTATAAGACTGTATATTTTAAAGCTTCTTGCTGTATTTCACAGAAGCCCAGAAAGGCTTGTGTTTTTTATTTGTTTTTGGCTGTGCCTGTGCAGCTTGTGGGATCTTAATTCCCTGACCAGGCCCTGGCAGTGAAAGCACCCAATTCTAACTATTGGACCAACGGGGAATTTCCAAGGCTTGTATTTTTGAGTACTCTTGTTCAGCAGGAGATGGTCGTTGTTGTTGATCAGCTGCTGAGTTGTATCCAACTCTTTGCAATCCCATGGACTGCAGCCCACCAGGCTTCCCTGTCCTTTACCATCTTCCGGAGCTTGCTCAAACTCAAGTCCATTGAGTTGGTGATGCCATCCAACCATCTCATCCATTGTCATCTCCTTCTCCTGCCTTCAATCTTTCCTAGCATCAGGGTATTTTTATGTGTAGACTCTTCGCATCAGGTAGCCAAAGTATTGATGCTTCAACTTCAGCGTCAGTCCTTCCAATGAATATTCAGGGTCGATTTCCTTTAGGATGGACTGGTTGGATCTCCTTGCAGTCCAAGGAACTCTCAAGAGTCTTCTCCAACANTTTTATGTGTAGACTCTTCGCATCAGGTAGCCAAAGTATTGATGCTTCAACTTCAGCGTCAGTCCTTCCAATGAATATTCAGGGTCGATTTCCTTTAGGATGGACTGGTTGGATCTCCTTGCAGTCCAAGGAACTCTCAAGAGTCTTCTCCAACACTATAGTTCAAAAGCATCAATTCCTGGGCGCTCAGCCTTCTTTATGGTCCAGTTCTCACATCCATACTGGTACTTCAGCAAAGATGGTACCTTGTATAAATTTAAGTTGTCAAGTGTACTGAGTAACTTCAAATTATGGTGGAACTAGAAAATCAGTTAAACAAGGTCAAAAGATGATATTAATCTATATTGCAGGAAAAATGGAGTGTGTACCCTTATATTGATTGGGACTTTTTGTTCAGTTTTGTGATTGCAGTTTGATTTGGGGTTTTTATATAAGTGTTTGCTTTTTAATGCAGAGTTGGATTTGCTAAAAGGTGCAATTTAGACTTTTAACTCGAAATTATTTTATCTTGCTAGGAGGCTGGTGGAAGTCATCATAAAGTTTCTGTTTCACCCGTTGTCCATGTTCGAGGACTCTGTGAATCTGTGGTGGAAGCAGACCTTGTGGAGGCCCTGGAAAAATTTGGGACAATATGGTAAGGCCAACAGGGACTCGATATAGATGTGGAAACGGTGCAGTAGAGCAGGCTTTGTTTTCTTGCTGCAATCCTTGATGCTTAGCTATAGAATATATTCTTTGAAACCTGCTGAGTCTTTCTGAGATTAATTTTTAATTTTAATTCTTCTGGGGTGAATTTTTGTGGATCATGATCCCATCTCACTCCTCAACCAGATTGTGTGTAACACTGATTATTACATCTTTCATTTGATTTTCGATGAATCCATGATTCCTTCTTAAATACTGTTTCAAGCCATTGAGTTAATTAATTATGTCCTTTATCTTCAGAGTTTCAAATAGTAGTACTTAAATACTATTGTTTGTTTGTTGTAGTTTTGTTTTGAACTATTTATTAATTGGCAATGAAAAGGGGGTAGACTAAAGGGTAGGCATTATTTGCTTAGTGTGAGTTGCTGTGATATCATGAGTGGTCAGTGTTTTATCCTAGCTTATCTTCCTTTTGTGTTGTGTATTCACTCATGCTCTTCCTTTACAGCTGATGTATATACTTAAAAATACTGACTTACATGAAAAACGTGATTTGAAAAATGAATCTGCTGCCCAAAATAGACACTTAAAAAAATTCTTTCTAAATTGATATATGCTTGGCTGTTGTTTTCTTACTATGGATAATATAGAATTTATTACTTTTNAAAATACTGACTTACATGAAAAACGTGATTTGAAAAATGAATCTGCTGCCCAAAATAGACACTTAAAAAAATTCTTTCTAAATTGATATATGCTTGGCTGTTGTTTTCTTACTATGGATAATATAGAATTTATTACTTTTTTTCTATTTGGGATTTTTGTTACAGGCAACAGAGACTATACAGACTAAGTCATAATATATAAACAGGAGAGAAATTTCAGTATATTTGCTGAGATCACTTGACTGCTTCAATTCTATAAAAATTTATGTGGAGTTTTGAGTATTGAAAGAAGATGGTGAGGGAGAGATCAGAGATTCCAACAGAGAGGAATCATTTCTTCAAAGGAACATTAGTAGTGTTAGGTGATACCTTCCATCGTGGCATCTTCTTAATTTCTTGGTGACCTCAGTGAAAGGTGGATGACTTAGCAAACTTATTACCCTTAACTTATGGACCTCAGAAACCACTGTTAACATTTTGTTTATGGTTGGAGGTACAAATTGGAAAACCACATGGGCATAAATAGAAGTCCATTTCTTGAAGTCTCACTAAGATGACTATATCACTTCTTAGTCCTTTGGAGTGGATACTGGAAGTTAAGTTTGTCTGGAGAGTTACACAGTATTGAAGCAGACTCCTTAGATGACACTTAGACTTGCATGTTGACACTGATTCACCCAGTCACCACTTCCAGGTGGTGTGCAGTCTCATGGAGTTATAAAGAGACTCCATGAGACAATGAGGTTATCTCTGGATTTTTATTTTCTTCTGTTCTTATATACGTAGGGCTTTTTAAGTTATTTTTTTACAGCCAAGAAATATTGAATATTGTCAGAAAACAAGTTGGTGAGCAAATGAAGTTGGAAACTTTAGGGAAATAATAACTATATTGATATTTTGATGTCAGTTATGACCATGAACTGGATGTTGGGGATTAAAGAAATAGAACTCTTTGTTTAAGGTTGTGATTAATTTGAATTACTTTTGAGTGGCTCGTCAGTTTTTAGACTCTATACTGTTGGATATTTAGTCTGTGGTAATGTGTTCCGTATCTGAATTTTATTTAGTTAATTTGCATGGGTACATCCTTCTGCCCTCAAGATTTGTAGTTATGTGGATAGAAAAATGGTGAAATAATTGGAACCAATTAGTGTATAATTAAGAGCTTAATTGGCATAAATATGTACAATAGGAGTTTCAGTTGTTTGAAATGATCTTGAATAAGAGGTATCTGCTACCAAAGCTGAAAGAAGTTTGAATAGCCTCCTATGAGGAGTAGGTGTTTGCTTCAAAATGTCACACTTTCCATATTTTTTTGTTTGTTGATTTATTTGGTGGTATATGTTAGGGCAAATATAAAGATTATACAGAAACTGCTTGTATTAAAAAGATACACCAAGTTCAAAATATAGTAAGTTTATACTTAAAAACTAGATGTATAGGAAAGAAGTTCAGAAGAAACTGTAAGATGTTAAAAATAAGTCAGGATAATTGCTATTTTTTGTCTTTATTTAATCAAAAGAATATTTTAAAATATATGTTTATAAGTCTTTTCCTCCCTTCTTTCTTTCATTAAAGGTAAAATACTAGGTAGTGATTAGCTATACCAGTTTGAATTTTAAAACAAAACTTTGGAGACCTGATTTATGTAGTAAATCTCTTGCTTCCTTTTGTTTTTATTTAAAAATTAGTAAGTATGTTTTAAGCTATAAGCTGAACATACCTACTCTACCATATTTTTGGACTTTTTATTTTTTCTGTCTTTGGTCTTCCAATCTTTCTTGTATTAGTACTTTGAACTTAAAAAAAAAAAAATTATGTACCCCGGAATTTAAGTGAATTATAAAATGCCTGTAACATTCTAATTTTCCATTCCCTGTCTTTATATGATGCTACTTTTCCTGGGTAACCTGTGTAGCATTTAACTCTGTGCTTCTAACTTACTTCTTATTGTAGTTGTAGAAAGCATTTTTTTTTTTTACTACAAACAGATAAGTCTATTATAATAGGCCAATAAAGAATTTATTTTTTTTGAACCTTTATGATTTTTCTGTGTTTCCAAAGACCCAAAGTACATTATTAACATATTTACTTGGTGATACCACTTAGCTTTAAACCAACTTAGATTTGTGAGAGGGAGAATATTTATTATTCTTAAATTTCTTTAGCATAGACCTAATTATGGTGTTTTCTATTTTTTTTGTATACAAAACTTTAGAACCTCAACTAGGAGTTTGAGTTTCTAAAAGGAATATTTCTCTCCTGAAATTTATATCTTGCATATTTATAGTTGGTAAAACTAGTCCCAGGCATTACTGTTTCTGTGTTTTATTCTTCAGTTTTGAGTGGTGTGGGCTGAAAGCTAATAAACCTCCTAGACCAAAGTATTGATTGAATACTTGTCATGTGCCAGGCTCTTTGTTTCTAGATGCTGAAGATGTAAAGATAAATGAGGCAAAGCAAACAATTTGTATGCAGGAACTGTAATCTTGACAGCCATGCTCCCAGTTGTATAAACAAGGAAGCTGAAATTCTTAAGAAATTACATAATTTGCCAGGCTACAGAGTGGTCTGTTTCTTACCAAGAAATGGCTTGCCAGTTTTTGAAGTGTAGTTAGTTCCTAGATGCCTGATTGAGAAGCAGTGCTGTCGCTGAGTACCTGACCTCATGTTATTTCTCTGGCCTTCTGCTCTTATAAAAAGCACATTTTTAATGCCTTTGTTTCTGTGAATAGAGGACATGGTTCCCTGTTCCTATCCACATGTTCTGATTTCTTGCTAACCTCCCTGCATTTCTAGTGTTTTTTTTGACGTGTATACACTGCTTTATTTATTTTTGACTGCGTTGGATCTTCATTGCTGCACAGGCTTTCTCTAGTTGCAGTGAGTGGGGGCTGTTCTCTAGTTGCAGTACCTGGGCTTCTCATTGCAGTGGCTTCTCTTGTTATGGAGCACAGGCTCTAGGTCCACGGGCTTCAATAGTTGTGACTTCTAGATATTTTCTAATGCTGCTTATAAGTGGTAGCCTGAGGAATAAACTGGATGAGATTATTAGTAATTGATAATAGAATTGTGCTTGAGGAGGGCATGAGGTACATAAAAGCTTTTAATCACAAGAGGACCTTCCAAACATATACCATCTACCTGGTATACCACAATTTATTTGGATAATTTAAGAGTTTACTAACATTGGGTGTAGGTAGTGAAGACTACTAGCCTGTATGATTTGAGACATTTTAAATTAAAGTCTGCTTTTACTTGAGAAAAATGTTAATTAAACTTGCTATATTAAGGTATTCTTTCCCTGTCTTCCTTTCAGCTATGTGATGATGATGCCATTTAAACGGCAGGCTCTGGTGGAATTTGAGAACATAGATAGTGCCAAAGAATGTGTGACGTTTGCTGCAGATGAACCTGTGTACATAGCTGGTCAGCAGGCTTTTTTCAACTATTCTACAAGCAAAAGGATCACTCGGCCAGGAAATACTGATGATCCATCAGGAGGCAACAAAGTTCTTCTGCTGTCGATTCAGAATCCTCTTTATCCAATTACAGTGGTATGTATTTTAGTAAGACAGACTAAATTAAAAATGATTTCGGAATTTGCCTTGGGTCACAAACCTGTAGTTTTCTTCACTGCCATATAGATATTTGAAAATAGTGGGTTAAAAAAAAAGAATTATTAAAATTTATCTTAGTTTTGACTATCGCGTTTAATGAACAAAGACATGGTGAGCACTGAAGTTGTAAAAAGTCAGAAGCACAGTTGTCATAATTAAATAGGCACATTACTTTTATTTACTACTCTCACTGTTAACTCTCTTTCTGAGAATAAAGTATAGACAGACTTGTTGGAAATGATCCAAGAAATCTGTCACTCATATGCCAGCACAGACACTCAGAGCATCTACTAGGTAGTGACAGGATCCTGTGGTCTAGTAAGATGTATTTCTCATTATAAACTGGTTAGAGAGAGCTTGGTAAAAACTTCTCTTCTTCACTCTTTAAAAAAGTAATGTTAGAATTTTGAAAGGATTTGTGTCCTGAACCAGTTGAGTTTTCTACTTTATAATAATACCATGCTGTTTAGTAATAAACTAGTGATAAGGACACTTGATTTTTGTAATGAATAAAATGTCATAATAGAGCTTCATTTAGTATGATTTCTAATAAGAGTATATGATATTTGAACATAAACTTTAAAAGCATTAGATACTATTTAAATTTAGATATATACTATGTATCTATTTATTTTTGTGATCTGTATAGACTTTATTAATGAACACCATTAATATATTTACAGTATTTGGTGTTTTGGGAAAAAGAATATAACTAGTACAAGTACTCTGATTTGTTTATTATATCCTTAGTTACCTAATGATGTGGCTCTGTAATATAGGCACTCAAAAAATTTGAAAGTTGAAGAATTGTTTCTAAGTGGGTATTAAGTGTTCTCTTTTAGATTCAGGCATCTTGTTTGGTTAAATTTAACTCTTTATAAGTGATCTTCCCTGGGTCTTTTATCTATAGCCATTGTCCTTGAAAAATAAATGCTGAGTTGTACTACTCCTACCCTTTAATAAACATTTTTTATTGTAATTTAAGTGATTATAATGTTAAACATTTCAGAGTCACATTTGGGAAAAAATGTAATTGATTACAGCTTTGGTTTATTGTATTATCAGAGATTCTTTTAGGTACTTAAAAATTTGAGGATTCATTTAGGAGATTATAAGTAATAATGCTTTTCAAATGTTTCATTGGAAGTTCTCTAATGTGAGTATATTGTGTAGGTGAAGAAATAGCTTTAGATTTATTAAAGTATAACAGTTTTTAAAAGTTTAACTAGTGCTTAATAGAAATGACATCGTGACAGGTTTTTTTTGTTGTTGTTGTTAAACAAAGTAGAGTTTGGCTTTATTATATTTCTGAATATAAGATGTGATGAAGTCTTGTTTTCTTTTCTTCCTAGGATGTTTTATATACTGTATGCAATCCTGTTGGAAAAGTGCAGCGTATTGTTATATTCAAGAGAAATGGGATACAAGCAATGGTTGAATATCCTTTATTTATAAATTTTTTATTGATGTGTATGAATGCTGTGTAATATAGATCTTTTTTCTGCTTAATAATTTTGAGAGCAAGTAGTGTTTATTATCCCCCACTATCTAGTTGTCTTAGGTTTAAAAACAAAACTGCAGTACCCACAGAGAATTTTACTATTTTTGATAACTTCTACTGTAAAGTAATCCAGTGCTTCATCTTACAGTTTGCTTTGCTTTTTTAATGGGGAAAAAAACCCACTGTTTGATTATATGTATACTTGTACCTTTTTGAAATTTATCTCAAATGGACTTTTCTGAATCTCTTTAAAATAGTTTGGAAGTATCAAAACGTTGGAATCAGTAGAATGTTTCTTTCCTTTTTTCATTGAATCTTTTAAATGATCATGGTTTATATAAGACCTACTTTTCTATGTTAAATTTGTTATACATTGAGTAAAACAAGCAAGCTGTACATATAGTAGAATCCCATTAAAAAATAATTAAAAAAAAACAACCCTAACCTATGTGTACATGTATATGCATAGAAAAAAGTAGGGATATATAATGGTAATATATATTATATATATCACTTTGGCAAAGTATTTTTGCTTTTTTTTTAATTACCACTTTTGTGGTTTGATTTTTTTTTTTTTTAAAGAAACTTAAAGTAAATTTTTAAAGGCCAGTAAAATGAGGATAAAGATTATAAACTCAACCTTCTCAGAAATATATAAAAATCAAGTATTTCTTTTGTTATTATATTGATTCTTTGTAATATTCTTCCTACTTAATTTTTTTGGCCTTGTTGTGTGGCTTACAGGATCGTAATTCTTGAACCAGTAATTGAACTTTCACCCTTGGCAGTAGAAGTGTGGATTCCTAATCACTGGACTGCCTAACAGAAAATTATCTGTTCTTCCTACTTTGAGAGTACAGTATTTACTATTTCAAGATAGCAAGCTGTAAAAAGAGAGAAAGATGGATTCTTGCTCTTGCCCAGTTGGCTCAAACTAGCACAGAGAAGGAAATGGCACCCCACTCCAGTATTCTTGCCTGGAGAATTCTGTGGACAAAGGAGCCTGGAGGGCTACTGTCCATAGGGTCACACAGACTTAGCAGCAGCAGCAGCAGCATGGTCTGATCCGGAAATACGGCCTCTATGTGTGCTGTCAGTATTTCCACCAGTATGTGAAAGACGCTGGCTTCATTAAGTTGACTAAGTGAACTTCCTTGAGTGGATCATCCAGCACATCTAACTTCAGTTCAGTTGTGTCTGACTCTTTGCGACCCCATGACTGCAGCCTGCAAGGCTTCCCTGTCCATCACCAGTTCCCGGAGCTTGCTCGAACTCACGTCCATCGAGTCAGTGATGCCATCCAACCAACCATCTCATCCTCTGTCATCCCCTTCTCCTGCCTTCAGTCTTTCCCAGCATCAAGGTCTTTTCCAATGAGTCAGATATCTAACTTAGGCAAAAATAATACTAGCTCTTTGTATATAAAAGTTTAAAAGCTTCAAAAATCGAAACAAAAAGATAGCAAGCTGGCCTTTGATAGGGAATGAGACCATGCTCCATTTTCCCCCTCCCATTCCCCAATTTATAAAGTATTTTTGATAACCTATTCTGGTGACCTAGAAGGATTAATGTAGATACTTTGGTTGTATTATGTTTTCTTTAGTACCCTTGATCTTAAAAATAAATTCTCGTACTAAAAATTGTTAGAAATTTTATTTCATAAAGCATTTTCAGAATTAAGTTATTTCTGACTTTTTTCAGTCCACTTCTTAGGGAATGAATAATGATAAATTTTGGACACATTAAACCAAGTTTCCTTAATAGAGCTTATGTTCGAATCAGTCCTATGTGCCCAGAAAGCTAAAGCAGCTCTCAATGGAGCAGATATATATGCTGGATGTTGCACACTAAAAATTGAATATGCAAGGGTAAATATTTTTTTTTCAACACTTTGCCAAAGAAGTTATTTATGCTTTGGATACACAGTTTGAACTTCCTTTCTTTTTGATCTTAACAGCCAACTCGTCTAAATGTTATCAGGAATGACAATGACAGTTGGGACTACACTAAACCATACTTGGGAAGACGAGGTAAGTATTTTATGCATTTTAGATGTACTTGACATCTGCTGTCAAATTTTTACATGCAGTTAGATTCCTTTTTCCTGACATGAGCTAGTTCATGCAAATGAAAACCTTGTTGGTGAAGCTTTTGTTGCAAAAGGCCTTGTAAATGCTGGAAAAGAACCTTGAACATTAGTGCCCCCTTCTGGTATGTACTGAGTTAACGTATATTTAGTTCAACAAGGAGCCCACACATACAGGCACGCCCGCAGTTCAAGGACTTGCATTTCTCCAAGCAGCTCTCTCTCTTTGGAGGAGAGGAAACTGATTCAGAATATTCCTTACAAACTTCAAACTTGCACACTGCTTCTCTATGGAAAGGACTTTCCCCCCAAGCTGGACAAGGCATTAAGAAGGATAGAGGACTCCAGCAGGCTGACTCTACACTTCATCATGCACAACATCGGCATCAGCAAAAAGCCCTCTGAAAAACTCAGACTTGCAATTCACCTTGACTGCATACTGCATGCACCATCACCCCAAGTTTTTAAAGGAGGACACTTAACAGTACTTCAGACTTGCATGGGATGAATACCATGATAGACTGTGCCCATTTATTCAAGTTGTATGTATATATTGGTTTGATTTCCCTTAAGGTTTCAGTTGTAGAATTTAAAACTTTTCCCTGACGGATACTACATTTTATCTACAATGTTGTAAATCTTAATGCCCATTGCTGTAACTGTTAGCAGCTTAGATTCAAATTGTTAATTGAGTCCTTAATAGAGGATATAATCCTTAATAGAACTATCTACAGGTCTTGGGAATTATAATGCTCAACCAATCCACACAGATATTAAAGATAAAAGAAATAGATACATACTTGCTGCACCTAAGATTACTTTTTTGTTTTTGTTTTCCTCAATTGTGGACATTGAATAACATAATAATGAAAAGATGAATTATATGTAAAAGAAGATTTTCTGTGTGGTTTGATTTTTGTAAAGTGGCTGTTTATAAGTTGTCACTTTTTGTAACAATTTAAGATTATCATTCATGTTAATTTGTGTAACTAGAAATTTTGACCTTTCAAATGTAGGTGAAAGTACCATGTCTGTTCAAGGTAGAACATATTTAAACTTTATAAATCTGAAAATAGGAGCATTTCAATTGAGATGCATTTTCACCTATAACTTATAAATGCTAGATTTCATGAGCATAGGTTTGAATGATAAAATTGTTCAACTGACTGTGTGGCAATTCTGGAATATACAAATCAAAATGTGGATCTTGTAAAAACAAGGGGGCTGCAGTATTGGCTACATCTCAACTACAATATCAGTGTTTGAACCATGTGTTGGGAAAGCTCACCAAGATGAGTATATCCATAAAAGTCAGTAAATTAGGAAAAGTTTTTATGCATCCAAAATATCTTGGTCAGTAGGAACTCCATAGTGCATGTACTGTTGCCCAAAAAAAAAAAAAAAAGAGAGACAATGTGGGGATCCTTTGCATGTTCAAATATATAGGACTTTTGGGTGATTGACCCCTTTAATTCTTAGTTCTCAGGAAATCATCTTGCCTTATGCATGGGGTTGCAAACAAGTTTGTTTGATGATGCAGCATAGGCTGGACCCCACATTTTTTACTACTTACAGACATCTGCTTGGCCTGGGCTTGGTACAGTTGAATTACAGTATTGAAAAACAAAGCCTTAGTACTCAAACAACGAACACGTGGTTGATGAGAAATCCCTCACTTCTGTCAAGTTACAGTTACTGAACATTCAGTTTTGTTTTTTTCTGAACTCATTTGAAATAGTAAATTTGGTTATTTTCTCTTAATGTTTCTTAAAATATTTATGGACATCCTTCTTATTTTAATAGTGTTTATTTCTATTCTTTTAAAAGAACTGAGTTTTACAAAAGCCAGCTTAGATTAGATTTTTATACAAGAAATTCTAGTCAGGAAAGTTTAGAAATGTAAGATAGAAATTTAAATAGGGAAATATAATTAAAGGAGGTAGAACAGTTAGCTGTTTATACTTTCAAAGGGAAAAAATTCTTGTTTTCTGATTCATTACAGATAGATGTTTGTCGATATAGCAAATGTCATATAGCAGTTTATTTTTGTTTTTGTAGTGACTTCAGCTTCCATTCAAGTTGATACTGAATTGTAACTTTTTCTACCAAAAACAAGAGTGACTTTATAAGTATAACCTCATTTCAAAAAGTTCTTTTCAGGTCAGTTTACATTTTAGTGCAAAGAATTTTTAGCCTAGACGCCAGAGAATCCCTCCAAAAATGTTCAGCAAAACTTGTGTGTGTGTGCATCTTTTAGGGGAGAAAAGGTCCACAGCTTCCATCAGATTTCAGACTGAATCCATGAAAGTTTACAAACCACTGTTTATACATTGATAAATTCAGTGTTTGACTCTTCCTCATACTTCTTTATATGACCTTATGTTAGTGCATTCTTCCAATTATTGAAGAGAAGTTATTATTATTGAAGAGAAGTTATTAAAGAGAAATAATGACAATGTTTGGCTGAAAGATACCTTAGAGATCATCTACTCTAACTCCTTCATTTTATACATAAAGATTGTTTCTATGATTATATAGCAAATTAGTGGTTACATTGAAATCTTAATTGATTTCCAATTCAGTGCTCTTTCTTTTATAGCACACAGTTAACTGTCAGTAAAACTAAGCCATGAAGACTTTATGATGGTTTTGGTTTAAGATTCTTAGATAAGCACTTATATTTATCATTTGGTTGCATTCTTGAGCAGAGAAATGTTAGCAGAGTAGAATAGCAGACTGGATTGATAGAGTGAGACTTAAATGATAATACTGGGAAGAAGGAACTGTGAGTATTTAGATTGGAGGAGAAATAAATGACTTTGGGAATATGGAAAGGATCATAATAACTTCTAAGCATTTGAAAGAGTTTGGAGAAAGACTAAGTATTGAGTAAGGCTGTGAGGCCCTCAATGGAGTAGAATATATTTAGAGGACAAATTTCTATATAATATAGAAATTAATTTTTTCATAATTTAAGACTAACTGAAAATGTAAGGGAAAGTAATGAGTACCTTGTTACCAGAGTTGGGTCAGCAGAGGCTAGGTGGTCCCAGTTGATAGTCTCAGGGAGAATTTATACACCGAATAAAAGTTGAACTAGATGACCTCCTAGGTCCCTTTCAATGCTGTGATAACTTGAAATAGGTAATTAAAACAATACTTCTGTAGCATGAAGTGAAAATTAAAGTATTTCTCATCTCCCATTAACCTCATTTGTTTAGGTGACTAAGGATATGTAGAAAGCCTTTCTCTTTTAATTTTCAAAGAATGACCGGACTCTTAAGATTCATTAAAAAAAAAAAAAGAAAATCTTACCAAACACCATAATTTGATCAGCAAACTTTCTCAAAATATTATACAATGATTTTTAAAGTTTACTAACATAGGAAGTACTATTTTAGAAACTTAGAATAATTTTTTTTATTGTTTTCTTAGATTTGAGGAAATTGGCACGCCTCCCCTAAAGATGTAGTTAGCATAAAAATTATCCTTTGGGAGTATTGTAGTACTCTCATCCAATAATGTAGCCCCCTTGGTTAGCTTTAACTTGGCATATTTAAGCTTTGGGGGTGTTCCTAGTTCTGCCTGGTGTTAAGGTCTATAGACAATGGCCAATCCATGATACACAGTATGGGCCAGTGATGTGAAAATTTCCAGCTCTCAAGTCAGTAGGTGTTTGTAAATATGTGTATATACATACAAAATACTCTGTGTTTACTGATTGTGAAACCGTGTAATACAGGTTGTTGTTGGCTTATGCTGAACTTCTTGAAAGAAGCCCACTTTGAAAATGTGTTGCTGTTGAAGCTAATAGTATGCATCAGGTACTGTCTTTCAAAAGTACTGCACTTAAAGCTTGTTTTAAAGACATGTATTGGTAAAAAACTTCTGTACAGTGTCAAGCTTTAGCATTGTGTACCTCACTTTCTGAAAAGTATCCATTCTTTCCTTAAATTCGAAAGTGTGATTGTATTTGGAGTTTGCCAAAAAGATATTTTCAAGTTAAGTGGAATTTGTTAGATAGAATTATTTTCTTAAACTTCTGGTGTTTGTATTTAAATTGGATATGAATGGATGTTTAACATTAAGCAGGAATCACATTTCTCATGAATTGTAATGGATGTTTTGAATGGGTGTTTCCCATGTGAGAACTCTGTTAAGTACTTGAGTCAAAATTGTTAAAACCATGTTTCTACTTTTGTGTCAGATAGAGGAAAGGGTCGCCAGAGACAAGCCATTCTGGGAGAACACCCTTCTTCGTTTAGACATGATGGCTATGGTAAGTCTGTCAAGGCAGAAGGAAGGTAGTATAGACAAACTCTTAGAATTTTTGCATTTCTGATGAAGAATGGCACAATTCTTGTCTCTCTTTTTTTTCTGCTCCCTTGACTTGGTTTATGGGATCAGTCCGTTATTAATATACTCCAAAGGAGTTGTCCGAAGTCCTTTGTTTTCTTAGGCTGTTGTTATATCACATAATCTTTGGGATAAATGAGAGCTCTTGTTTGGGATTGAAAGCTTTTTCATTGTTACATTTTGTTTTGGTTTTGATTAGTTATGAGCTCCAGACTGTTAGAAGACCAAAAAGAAGTATAGCTCAGTAAGTGTATTTTCTTCCATTCCAGCAGTTTATGAGCAGAGAGGAATTTAGAGTAATAAAAGGCAGAGTGAATAGGGTATTTGTTGAAAAGAAAACATGATTTTGGTTAGATCTCTTAATTCTTTTAGTTCTACACTTGGTACTTCACCTTTGGTTAAATTTGTGTTTAGTTCTTTTTTTTTTTTTTAACTTTTTAGTTTTAATGTTTGCTATGTTGATAAATTAAGATTATGAAACCTAGATTGATAATCTTCCCCAGGAAAAAGTTAGGTATCTGGCTGTTGTCTTTATAATAAAGCAGATGTTGAGAATTGTTGATAAAAGTTTAAACTGGTTCTAAGTTCTGTGTTTTTAAATATTTTTTTAGTTTTTAGCAGTAGTTATTGACCCCACCTATTCTGTGGTTTAAAGTTGAAGTACAATTAGCATTACTATTAGAAGTGGTAGAAAACAGAAATTGCTATGTTGTGTTCTTGGGATTTATTATTGAAAAGCCACCAGTGTTTCCTGTTGTTTGATATGTTTTCAAATAGTGTACATATTTGATGACCATTCTTTGCTGTGAGTTTTAGCTTAATCCCTAGTATCTTTTTTTGAACTCCAGGAATTAATTACGTGTATGTGTATGTGTCTAATTGTTCAAGTTTCTATGATAGTCTGTATTGCAGAAGAGATTTTGAAACAATATGTTATATAAAAACAGTAAGTGTAGTATAAAGTGAAAATCTTACTACAGTCATTATAGTGTGTTACTTGATCGTTTTTCTTAGATTCTTTAACAGTAAATATTAATATGGTCATACAAGTAGTTCTGATCCTTCAGTAAAGAAACCCTTATTAGGAATTTACTGTGCATTGTATAATGGAGGGTTTCAAAAGAATGGCTCATCAAAGTTTGTAGTATAGTTGTAGATTATATAAATGTGTCATGGCAGTCAGCTTAAGGCCAAAAATTGGTTAAATATTCTGCCAGAGGGAGTTAGAAAAAAATCTGTGAGCATATAAATGATGACACAAACCATTGTCTCAGTGTGGCTTTTCAGGTTTGTCTTCACTTAATAAAATACATGAAAATTACATTAATAAGAATATATATGCCCTAGAAGAACTTTATATTTTCTGAAAGCTTGTTGTGAAATTCTCTGTTGGTTTCATGCCCTAAGAGTGTGTGTGTATAAATTTTAAGATGTAAGCTTAAAGAGAGATGCAAAACTCATTGGAATGACGTTTGTTAAATAGGGGTCATTCCAGTTCTGGAGAGTCCTGCTGAAGAAGGATGGTTGTGGTGGGTTTGTATAGGGGCACCTGCTCTGAGCTATGTTTATTGAAACATTTGTCTCAGAGGAGAGTTTGCTCTATTTTCCTAGGGAAAGCAGGAGAGGGGATAGGAGATGATGACAAATCAAGACTGACTGAAGAGAGAAGTAGCATGAAGAAACTGGGGTAAAAGCAAAGATGGGAGTCAGTGCTTGTGATGTTGAGCCTTTTTAACAAATGCTTCAAATCATTGCTGTGTCCCTTCAGCTCAGCAGTTCAGCAAAGCAGGGTCATTTGCATTTTGGTGTCATATCATAGGTGACTTTTCCTTTATAATAGTATGTGAAAAAATAAAGGAAAAGGTTTATTTAACAGATTAAACTTGTTCACTGGTTTATTATAGCAGTATAAGTCTGTGCTTTAAGAATTCTTTATCTTTATTTGAGAGTCCAGCCATGTGAGATGAACTGATAGAAGCCCTCATACTTGAAAAGTGGCAAAAAATAATGTACAGATTTTAAAGTGTTGAAGATGGGGAAGGCCTTCAAAGTGTTCAAAATGCCATTTATGTAGCATTTTCCCATATAAAAGAATTATTTAAAAACAGAAGCAGGCATACTTTTTGCACGAGTTATTTAGAAAGCTTTTAAGAGACTTGTTTTTAATCTTGATATAGGTAATGATTTAAATAGTGTATATAGCATAATTTAATCCTGATGGCTCAGTGTCATTACAAACATTAGATAATCTTTTGCACTGAATTTGTGACCTATGACATTAGATCTAGAGTTTTTGGACCTTGGTCAACTTCAGTAGAGTGGAAGTTTCCATTACCCATCTAACGTACATTTTCCCACTGTGAAAAAATTTAGTCATAATAGTGTAGTGTCATTACTGTACAAGCAAATGGTAGTATTAGGGGAAGGGCTGGGTGGAGTATAATATATATGTGCATTTTTGCGGTAGGGGTAAGAATAATTGATATTTAACACCACCTTATATATAATAGTCTAAATTAGAGGCTGAAATACAGATAATTACTTAACAAATAACTCACCATGAGCTATATTGATTGTTTTGATAAACTAGATTATTGACAATAAGAGCAGTTGAAAACTTTGACCAATTTAAAGTTGGTCAAACGCTGATGATGATATATTGATAAAGTATGCCTCCATAAAATTATAGGAATTTACACTATATTTACATGTGCTCAGTGATAGTATTTCTGTGTTGTTATGAATGGCAGCTATATTTAGAATATTGAATGTTGAATCCACATAAGCTGTAATAATGTGCTATGATACCAAAATATAGTTTTTAGTAACTCACTCTACATGACAAGTGTTCCTTAGTCTTACATAAAAGTGAAAGCCAGTAGCCTTACATATTCTTTATTTCTTGAAAAATGAGGGAAGGACTTGGGTTTTTGGATTGGTTTCTTGCACAGTAGTAAAATCTTTATATGCACCCCAGAGTATGCTTCTATAATCACTGACTCAGCCCAGTCGGTGAAGAATCTGCCTGCAGTGCAGGAGACCAGGTTCAATCCCTGGGTCGGGAAGATCCCCTGGAGAAGGAAATGGCTACCCACTCCAGTATGTTGCCTGGAAAATCCCATGGACAGGGGTGGGCTGCAGTCCATGGGGTTGCAAAGAGCCAGGCACAACGGAGTGACTAATACTTTACTTCACTACAGGAGCACTATGATGTGTGGGTTTACATATTTAAGTTACAGCTCTCCATCTTAGTTGCTTGTTCTCAGTTCTTATGCCTCTCTTCTTCCTGCTGTAAATATGCCCTCTGCCAGCTTTTAGTATCAGTTTCTCTGAACTCCTTCTTTCCCATGTATTCCATTCACTCTAGCTTTGTTTTTCCTGTTGCTTCTAATCTTTTTGGATGGGAAAACTGAGTAAATTGAAGTTACTTAGAGCTACTCTAGAGTTAGCTAGTTGATTCTTAGTAAAGATTCTCAGAATGAGAGACATAGTTTTGTGTGTTTCTGTGACAGCAGATTCAGATATTCAAGCATTATCTTCTTTTGGATTCTTGATGTTTCAAAAAATGGAAGCTGCTGAATAATGATAACCTCTGAGTGTGTTTGTGGGGGGTTATTAACTAAATCTAGGCTTTTTATTTCCTAAATTATAATCAGGAGAATACAATTCTAGCCTGAAAGTACATTAATAGTAAAATATATTCAAGGGGACAACTTCTTAGTGGAACTAAAGGTGTGATCTGTATATAGATTTCATTGAAGATTTTATTGTATTATTCCATCCTCCAAAAGATGTTGGCAGGTTTTTATGAGTTTGATGTATGATTTATATGTAGTGGCCCAAAGTTTTACACTGATTCCTTTTCATCCATCCATAACCTGATCTTTTTCATCCATCCATAGCCTGATTTTTGTTAAAATCACTTTTTAAAAATAAGAACTTAAATCCTGGTGTATGCAGGTGTGTGCAGGTCAGTGTATATTGGATCTGGTGCAAATAAATACAGATTTTTGTTAATTCCCACAGGTTATATTTAAATATTCATACATTTTTTTGAGTTTTCCTTGGATATGCATCAACCTAGCTAATAGGAGTTTGTTTTTGTATGTGGTGAAGTGTGTCCGCTAAAGTTTTATTTTGTTTTGTTTTTAATAGGATCCCATGGTCCATTATTACCTTTACCAAGTCGTTACAGAATGGGCTCTCGAGATACACCTGAGCTTGTTGCCTATCCATTACCACAGGCCTCTTCCTCTTACATGCATGGAGGAAATCCATCTGGTTCAGTTGTAATGGTTAGTGGATTACATCAACTAAAAATGAATTGTTCAAGAGTCTTCAACCTATTCTGCTTATATGGAAATATTGAAAAGGTAAATTTAATTTTTTTAAGAAATAATTTTTTAAAGTTTCATTGTATATTAACTTCTTTTGCTAGGATATATAATAGGAAAATCTGAAAAGGCTGCAGATATATGTGTTTTCTCGTATTTAAGAACATGCAGGTTCTTTCGGTAGTGATCCACATAAGTTAAAAATTCATTAGGTAGAAATTTAGAAATTGTTTTCTGTTGGTTAGTGATCAGAGTAGATTGGTACTAAAAATATTTTTCTATTTTTATTGAAGTATAGTTGCTTTACAATGTTGTGTTAGTTTCTGCTGAATAGCAGAGTAAATTACTAATATAAATAGAAGTCTAAAATGGTAAGTAGTTTAATCAATTGCTAGCATATTATAGGCATAAAGCCTGTACTTTTAAAATTACTTTAGATATATTCTGGTATTTAACATATTGAACTGTGGAATTTTGAAAGAGCAGTTACCTTCTTGGAGCTTGGTCTACATAAACAAGTCTCAGGACTTGGCTGTCTATGAATGAATTTTAGGAGAGTTCTAAATTGATACATCTGCCTCCCAAATGCTAGAGTTCTAGTATCTTCTGCAAGACAACATGCTTTACCTCAATCAGTATTTGAAACTGACCTACTTTGATAGACTGTGCCCAAAACTTTCTGTCGGGAGGCTTTGCACTCAAAAAGTAGTGAAACATTTAAATTTCACATATTGTGAAGATCTTTAAAACTTCATTGAACTTTATTTTCACCAGATAACTCTGTGCTTTCCCCAGATCTGTGATGTTTTATTGATATCTCACAAACACTTAGAGGAATCCCTGTTACAAAGTATGTTCTAAACTATTTTTGAAAGAATCATGGAAAATTTAACTGGGGAAATGATTGGTAGTCTTCTTACCACTTGTTTGATACATTTGCTAATTTGAGTTTCAGTACTGTAATATGTTGTTTTTTCCTTTTGTTTTAAGTGATTTTAGTATTGTTTTCACAGCAATAAAAGAAAGTACAGTGTGTGAGTCTTAAGTGTTGGTGGGGGTGGTGGGAGCATGGAATTGCTACTTTTGAGTTCTTAGTTCATTAATTCTAAAACCTTCTTGATCTGAGACAGCAACTTGGAACATCTCTGAAAAAAAGAGTTTCCACTACTTATTTGACCACGTGAAAGAGAAAAAGAAAAAAGAAAGTCTATATTTGGCTTAGAGGGTAACATAGGAATATTTCTCCTTGTATAACTAGCCAAGAATACATGGAACAGATTTAGCAGCATTGAGAAAAGTAGTTTAGAGTTTTTCATATACACATTTATCTTATACATCATCTGGGTGTTCTGTTAAGGTCCAGAAACTGGATAATTTATAACTGATATGCTTTAATGTGTATGTTAACCTTCTTTACATAGTGTTACTTTTCTGTTTGTGCTTTTCACATTTGTAGACAACTGGAATCAGGCAATTTAATCAACATTTTTAGAGCATTGTTTTTTGTGTTGTGAACTATTGTCTCATTTAGAAATCCAAATCACTTTCTAATAAAAACAAAATTTTATGTATGTTATTTGAACAATTCTGGTCTCTCTCCACATCTCAAAAAATTAAAAACTTTTAAATGATACATTTTAAGCCATCATAGTGCTTTAAAGATTTATTTATGGTTAGTTTCTTCTTTTATTTTTTGAGATTTACCAGCTGAACTACATACTTCACATACATATTTGGTCACTATTACATTTGTAGAAATGTTATTAAATCAAGAGAGAGAAATTTTTCCCTTAGGAAGACAATTGATTTCAAATAAAACTGAAAAGTCCCACTACAACTGAGTTTTGTCCAAGTACAGGTGTAGTATAAAAATACTAGGATAGCCTATTAAAATTGATAGTTGCATGATAGATATAAATGCTACGTTGCAATTTGTTGTGTAAGTACTCTCACTATTCCTTGAGGCTAACAGGTTTGAACTGTGTTTAATGTATTATTAACATTAGTAATACTTAATAGATATTTAGGGACTTTCCAAGGCATAGTCACTATGCCGAAAAATAGTCATACTTTATCCCATTTAACCCTTACAGCATTATATACTAAAACTGAAATAATTTAAGAGGATAAATATGGCTTTTCTCAAAGATGTCATGAAAATGGGTATTTCCTATTTTTTAAACTGCCCCTACCCTGCCTGAGCCTTCCTACTGGAACTGCTATCTCAAGGTCATTTTGTATTATTTCTCATGTAGTATCTCGTTTGTTATTAGTTTGTTACTAAGGCAGTGGCACCCCATTCCAGTACTCTTGCCTGGAAAATCTCATGGACGGAGGAGCCTGGAAGGCTGCAGTCCATGGGGTCGCTGAGGGTCGGACACAACTGAGCGACTTCACTTTCACTTTTCACTTTCATGCATTGGAGAAGGAAATGGCAACCCACTCCAGTGTTCTGGCCTGGAGAATCCCAGGGACGGGAGTGCCTGGTGGGCTGCCGTCTATGGGGTCACACAGAGTTGGACACGACTGAAGTGACTTAGCAACAGCAGCAGCAAGGCAATAAATAGCACACTGAATAGTTGGTAATTATTATTTACTTCAACATTTCTGACCTTCCTACTTGAAGATAAGCTTTAAGAAGAACATGTCTTAAAAAAAAGACCACATCTGTTATGTTTGCCATTAAATCCCCAGTTCATAGTACAGTGCATAATTATTAAAACATTTAGGTACTTAATAAATATTTATTGGATTAATAAATATTGATGAGTTCTGCCAAATGTTATCATTATCTCCATTTTAGAAGGAAATCTGTGGCTCAGAGAAGTGAATTGCCCTACATCACACAGTTAATAAATAACAGAGTCAGGGTAAGCTTGTGCTCTTCTTCAGGGTGATACACAATAGAATTGCAGTCTTCTGTTTTAAACTATTGCATTTTGATAAGAGTGTCTAATAGAAGAGCAGAAAAAAGTTAAGATTCTAGGTGTTCTTCTTTACTTAACATCAACCACTTATGATATCTTTTAGAAATTCTGTTACTGTTAAAGAGAATTAAATGTTCACCTTTTGGGAATTTTTTACTTACAGGTAAAATTTATGAAGACCATTCCTGGTACAGCACTGGTAGAAATGGGTGATGAGTATGCTGTAGAAAGAGCTGTCACACATCTTAACAATGTCAAATTGTTTGGAAAAAGACTTAATGTTTGGTAATTATTTATCTTAAGTGGTAAATTTAAAAAACATTTATCTTTTTTATTGGAGATATTAATTTCCATTTCAGAATATTTTAATGTAACTGAGGATACATTTGAAACTAGCAGCTGTAATGGTGTCATTTTAGACACTTCAGATCATATAATTTAGATTTTGTGTATTACTTACACAGTTTTATAATCAAAGCAAAATGTTAAAATGAGCAATTTTTTGTTTTATAATATGAAAATATATTCAGTAGGTTTTTCTAAGTGTTAGAGCGATTGATTATAACCCAGACTAAATTCAAATATTAAATAAATGTTAAAAATAGTGAATAGTAAATAAATTGTATTTAAATAGCTGCATATGCCTTTTTTATTAGGATTGATGCAGGCATATATGTTAACAGTTTGAGACTGCCAACTTGCTACTTTTATCTAACAAAGGTATGTTCTGTACCTCTTTGATTTCTAATCTTCAGTGTGTCTAAACAACATTCAGTTGTTCCAAGTCAAATATTTGAGCTGGAGGATGGTACAAGTAGCTACAAGGATTTTGCAATGAGCAAAAATAATCGCTTTACAAGTGCTGGCCAAGCATCTAAGAATATCATCCAGCCACCCTCCTGTGTGCTGCACTACTATAATGTTCCGTTGTGTGTCACAGAAGAGACCTTCACAAAGGTAAGCACTGAAATGTAAATTGTGTAAGATGTTCCTGTTTCTTATTTTAAAATATGTGGTGTTTTAACATCATTTTAAAGTCTCTCACTGTTCATCTTCTGCTTTTGATATTATTGGTATTTTTTTAACTTGTTTCCCTGGTGGCTCAGAGGTTAAAGCGTCTGCCTCCAATGCGGGAGACTCGGGTTTGATTTGGTACTTAATATAGTTCATTCTTTGACCATTATACTTTTATGGCCTCCATCCTTCATTGGTCTTCTGTTGTTTTGTGGCTCAATATTTTTGAGAATTGAAATTAGAATGAGGTATGCTTAGTCCTGCATTTATAAAGTTCTTTTACCATGTCCTTCAATCTCACCCATAACAGAACTTCATATATCCCTGCATTTTCCCCTAATTGCAGGAAATGCTTCAGAAAAGAATTTATTTTTCCAGAACACCACTCCCCACCTTACTCAATTAAACCCTGGTTAGCTGTAAGAATATATATTTCAGTTACAAGTCTTGGCTTTATTGTATAGCACTAAAATTATATACATATTTTATAGGATATCACCATTTTAATTGATTTTCTCATGTAGCTTATTAATCTAAAAACATTTGGTTTAATTCATTCATGACATACTCAAAACTTTAAATGCTACCATAAAGTTTACTTTCTGGGGGAGGGGGCAAAAAGGGTAGGAATATTATTTTGCCTTTTTTAATGGAGTTTTACATTTCTTTGACAGTTGTGTAATGACCATGAAGTTCTTACATTCATCAAATATAAAGTGTTTGATGCAAAACGTAAGTGCACTTTCCCTCTTTTTAAGTTTCCTGGTTAATTTCATGATAAGCAAGTAACAAGTGGATTTGTGTTTCTTTGTTTTGTTTTAGCTTCTGCGAAAACACTTTCTGGGCTTTTAGAATGGGAATGCAAAACTGATGCAGTAGAAGCCCTCACAGCACTAAATCACTATCAGATAAGAGTTCCAAGTAAGTAAAATTGTGTCATAATTATTCAGTGGGAGTTACTGTCCAAACATTGATGATAATTTAGAGAGATCATTTCTTATTTTGTTAATGTAGTATAATATAGAAGTTCAAATTTTAAAAAGGCATATAAATTCCACAACCCCTCATAATTCTTATATTAGTGACAGATTATCACAACATTTAGCAGCCTTTATTTATCTTACTGTTTCTGAGAATCAGTAATCTGTGTACAGTTTAGCTGGGTGGGTCTGGCTCTGGTCTCATAAGGCTGCAATCATTTTAAGTCTTATGACTGGGGACTGGATAATCCAGTTCCGTGCTTGCTCATGTGTTTCTTTGTAGGGACAGTCAAACCATATTGGCCATTTCGTGGTAGCTCTTTCTCCTTTTTTGAATGAGTGAGAGAGAGATGAAAGCGAAAGACCAACAAAACAGAAGGCACAGTGCCTTTCGTAACCGATTACCGGGAGTGCCATGATAGCACTTACGCTGTGATCTGGTGCTCACACCAACCGACTGTGATATGTGTAGGCGGAGGCTATGCAGGGCTGTGAGTGCAAGGAGGTACAGAGCGTTGGGGACAGCTGGGAGACTGACTTCCATAAATCTTGTTGATCTCTTTAGAAGAAAGCAGTAAATATATGTGGTTAAAGAACTCAAATGGTACATACGGTACAAAATGAAAGTTAAAGCTTTCTATAACCTCTAACCTTTCTGTCTTTTCCTTTTATTCTTCCTCTCCAGTATATATATCTACCTTTTTAAAACTTACACAAAATGGTTCTTCTATACATACTATTATGTGCTTTGCTATTTTCACTTAATATGTCTTGGAACTGTTTCTGTATCAGCATGTGTAAAACTACCTCCCCCACCCCACCCANAAAGTGATATACATAACTTAAACTTACATTTTATTGGCCAAAGCAAATCATATACTTACTCCCTATGGGGTGAAATTGGGATTAGAATCTTCTTGCAGGTCTGGGTCTAGGAAAATTTATGCTTATTATTATTTCAGAACCCTTTGCCAATATTCTTATTGTATTGCTCTTGTGCTTTTAATTATTCACTTACCATAAAAATCCACCCTTTTAAAGTGTACAGTTTAGTAGTCTTTAGGATACTCACAGAGTTGTGTAAATTTACCGTTATCCAATTTCAGAATGTTTTTATGACTCCCAAAAGAAACCTTGTATCCATTAGTCTCCCCTTTTCACCCTTCTACCTTGTAACCACTGTCTCCATGGATTTGCTTATTCTGGCCATTTCATTGGTAGTCTTTTGTGACTAGCTTCTTTTACTGAACACAGTGTTTTCCAAATTTTGAGTAAAATAGATCGTTTACATTTAATGTAATTATTGACATGGTTATGTTTATGTTCGTCATCTTATTTTTTCTGTTCTTTATCTTAGTATTTCTGCCTTTTGACTGAATGAAATATTGTTTATGGTTCTATTTTATCTTTTGTTAATTTATTATTTATAACTGTTAATTTGCTGGAGTCATGGTGTATATCCTTAACTAACTTACATATTCTACCTTCAAGAGATCTCATACCACTTCACATGTAGTATAAAAACTGAGAATAGTACATTTCCATTTCTCCTCTCTGGTCTTTTGTGCTAGTTTTGTTATGCATTTTGCTTTTGTATATGTTTTCTTTTTTTGTTAAATACTATTTATTTTAAAACTTTCGACTGCGCTGGGTCTTCACTGTTGCATGCAAGCTTTCTCTAGTTGTGGCAAGCAGAGGGTACTCTCTTCTGGTGCATGGGCTCTCATTGCAGTGGCTCCTCTTGCTTTGGTGAAGGAAATGATAACCCACTCCAGTATTCTTGCCTCAAGAATTCCATGGACAGAGGAGCCGGCAGGCTATATATATATAGTCCATGGGGTTGGAAAGAGTTGGACATGACTGAGCAACTACTGCTCACACTCACTCACTCTTGTTCTGGAGCACAGGCTCTAGGGCATGCGTGTTTAATGATTGGAGTGTGCAGGCTATAGAGTGCAGGCTCAGTAGTTGTGAGGCACAGGCTGAGTTGCCCTGAAGCATGTGGTATCTTCCTAGACCAGGGTTTGAACTGGTATCCCTTCTGTAGCAGGGCAGATTCTTAACCACTGGACCACCAGGCAAAGCCACTTTTGTGTTTTTAAACCCCATGCTACCTTGTTATTTTTTGCTTCAACAGTCACTTACCTTTTAATGAGATTGATAAGGAAAAAATAAGGAAATAAGGAAAAATTTATATTTTTCTATATAAATTTATGTTTGCCCATATAGCTTCCATTTCTGGTATTTTTTGGTTCTTTCTTTTTAGCTCCAGATTTCAAACTGATAGAAAGGACTTCCTTGAATGTTTCATGCAGTGTGTGCTGCTCCTATATGTCTCAGTCTTCATTTTGCCTTTGATTTTTAAAAATATTTTCTCTGAGTAAAAGACTCTAGGTTGACAGGGTTTTTTTGTTTGTTGGTTTTTTTCCTTCAGTACTATAATAATGTGTCATTGACTTCACTTTTGCAGTGTTTACGTCAGGAAATCGGATGCAGTCCTTATCTTTGTTTCTGTGTGGATAATGTGTCTTTTTTCCTTTCTGTCTCCTTTTAAGATTTTTTCTTTATTCCTGGTTTTAAGTAGTTTGATTCTAAAGTGCCTAATTGTAGTTTTCTTCCTGTTTCTTACTTGTGAGTTTTGTTGAATTTCTTGTAGACTTACAATTTTCCTCAAATTTGAAAACTTTTCAATCATTTCTTCAAATTTTTAAAAATTCTTTTATTTCCTCCTCCTCGGTGACTAATTACACAGATATTAGGCCACTTGAAACTGTTCCATACCTCATTAATATTGTGTTCATTTTTTGGAAAATTTTTATTGCTTTGTTTTCAGGTTCTCTACATTGTGATCTGCCATGTCTGATTTGCCATTCATTCTATCCAGTGTGTTTTTCATTTCTCCCATTTTTCATCTCTAGAAGGTGGAGCTGAGTGGTGTTTGTATGTCTCTACTTAAGTTTTGAACATACAGAAATACAGATTTAATACCTTTTAATAGCCTTATCTGGTAGTTCTAACATTTCTATCAAAATCATTTTTAGTTCAGTTCAGTTTAGTCACTCAGTCGTGTCTGACTCTTTGCAACCCCATGGACTGCAGCACGCCAGGGCTGCCCATCACCAACTCCCGGAGTCTACCCAAATTTGTGTCCATTGAGTTGGTGATGCCATCCAACCATCTCATCCTCAGTTTACTTTTGATTAACTGTTTTTTCTTCTCATTAGTTACATTTTTCTGCTTCTTTGTGTGCCTAATAATATTTGATTGGATGTCTCACATTGTGAATTTTACCTTGTTTGGTTTGGCTGTTTTCCTATAAAGATTATTGAGCTTTGCAGTTAAGTTACTTGGAAAGAATTTGTTCTTGAGTGAGTTGGTAGGTGGTTCAGTGGTAAGAGAATCCACCTGCCATTGAAGGAGATGCTGGTTCAATCCTTGGGTTGGGAAGATCCACTGGAGAAGGAAATAACAACCCACTTCAGTATTCTTGCCTGGGAAATCCCAGGCAAGAGACAGAAGAGCTTGGTGAGCTACAGCCCATAGAGTTGCGAAGAATTGGACACACCTGAGTGACTGAGCACGATGAACATGCAGAAGTACACAGCTTAGGGCTATTGTTCCTTACTCCCAAGGCATGACCTTTCTGTGTACTCTACACAGTATGCCTTGAAACAGATTCTTCAGTCTCACCCATGGGGACAGTTACTATTCCTGGCCCTGTGTGAATGGTGGCTTTTATTGCTAGCCTTGGGTACTTTACTTACATACATATCTGATCAGTACCTAGCTGAATACTTAATGGGTACCCTCTGTCAATCTCTGAAGATCTTGTTTGTATACTTACCTTTCTGGTATTCTGTTCCTTGGACTCTAGCTACCTTGGTCTCCTCATGCCCTCAGCTCTATCCATTCAGTTGAGAAAGTTCACTAGGTTCTGTTGATTTTCCCTGCCCAAGCCAGGATCTGGAAACCCTCTCAAGACAGGTAAGATGGCAATCATAGGACTTCACTTATCTCCTAAGTTTCAGTAGTAGCTGTCCATTGTTGCCTGTTGTCCAGAGTCTTTTAAAAAAAGAAACATTGTTCTCATGTAGTTGATATATCTTGTCCAGTATTTTTTGGTGGTTTCTTGGGAGGGAGTAAATCTCTTAACTGTTACTCTATCATGGCAATAATGAAGTAATTTTTTTTTTTNAGTTTACTTGATTTATCCATTTCCCCTGTGATGAATACTACTTGTTCCTAATTGTGTTTTTTCTATTACTACAATAAGCATCCTAATAGTTGCATGTTTTATATTTGTAGGGCAGTTTCCTCATAGAGAGCATAAAGGTTTATGTTTTGGTAACTGTTGCTAGATTGTCCTTGGAAAAGGTTGCAAGAGTTTACTACCTATGGTGTATAAAAATGCCTGCTGCCCAACACTCTTACCAATGCTGAGTGTTGTCAGACTTTACCTTCAATTTTTACCGATATGATAGATGAAAAATGGTATCCCACATTATTTTAATTTGTTTCAAATGAAGTGTCACTCTCTTTATGATGGTAAATGGCCTCTTTTTTACAGTGCAAAGAATACACAAGTATTTAACTTTTGAAGCTTTGTGCTGCATAATTTACTTAGCTCCTGGCTCTATAGGGTGTTGAAACGTTATCTTTCTAAATAAATAATAATTAATTCCAGTTTTATAAGGAGTGATGATGAATGGTAGTGGGGGGAAGATGGTAGTTAGATCCATCCATTTATGGATGGAGTAACATATCTAGGATTTGGTTTAAAATATTCCAGCACCCCAAAAACATACGGAGAGTAGGTAGATGAAGTAAGCCTGCCAGATGTTGACAGTTAAGCTTTGAGGTGTTCATTATACTGATCCATATATTTTTTCATGATTGAAAATTTTCTTAGTAAAAAATTAATAAGTAGGAATACCTCCTCTAATTTTACCTTAGTCACAAAAATAAATAGGCTAAATTTTTGATGGAAGATTTTAAAAGACTTTATATGCACATTTGAGATACAATCAAAATATAGTATATTAATAGTAAACTCCTTGAAGACAGGTATAGTTTTTTTTTTTTAATCTTCTGCAGTGTCTTGCTAATACTTGCTGATGTATATACTTTTATAGGAATTTTTTTAGCACTAAAATTCTGGTACATTAAGATAACATAATTATTTCTTTGTATAACCAGTTAATGAAGAACTATCTCTGGTTGTTCTGAAAAGTTAAAGAATGTATAAAATGAAAGTATTTTTGTATATTATACCACCCCTTCTTTTCTTTAGCAGTTTAAAAATTTATATGCCCTGTTGATCAGATTTAATACTTAGCTCTCTTAGAACTTTTTCAGCTCATTTATTTTATATTCCAATCTTATTCCATTTCCCAAACTATATTTGAATTAACTTTTATAGAGTGATTACCATTGGTGATATTTTCTGCAAAGTGAGTTTTGCAAATGGACTTAGATAAGCCTAATCCTGATACTGTTTATCTGGATTATACTGTTAATTAATCATTAATTAATGATTAATTCACTTAAAAAAACATTTATGAGTGCATCCTATGTGTCAAATGATGTTTAGAACAACAGGAATATAAAATGGACAATATTCCAGCCTTCATTTAGCTCACCTGCTAGTAGGTATGAATGAAAGTAATCTTCTCCTTACCTTACATAGAAATTTTCCTTCTTCAAATACTATAAAAAAGTGAAATAATTTACTCTAATTCAATTTTATCATGAAAGTTTGATGAAGGAAACTATTAACTTTGTTTTTTAATTTTACAGATGGTTCCAATCCCTATACATTGAAGCTTTGCTTTTCTACATCATCCCATTTATAAGAAGAGACGAGCATGTTAGAATTTATGTTTTACCTTTATTACAATTTTAAAGCTACAGTTCATTTAAAAAAGAAACTAAAATGGTTAATCTAATGTTGCCTTGCTTTGATTTAAGATTTTGTTCTGTAATAAATATTTTGCCTTGAGTAAATTTGTTGTAAACTTAAATATTGCTTTCATTTTAACATAGAATATCATAATGTAGACTATCTACAGCTTTGTTGTAGATTATACAAATATATGATTTCTAATCTTATTTTTCTTCCACAGTGAAAATATATTTGCATTCTTAATGCTAATTATCTGCAAGTATTTTTCCATTGTGTATGAGATTAATGCAGGTGAAAGTATTGCATTTTAATATTATAGAATTCCTATTATATGTTTAGATGTTTAAGTATGTTGCAGTTATTCATATTAAACATGTATTTATTAAGTATTTTAATCAAGTTTGAGAATAACATTGCATATGTTAAATTTTAAGTACTACAGATTTAGCTGATTTTATATTTCTGAAAGGCTAACAGACATGGATACACTTGTACAGTATGCACTCAAACTTATTTAAATTGGTGTTGTTTTTTTTTTCTTCTTAAGTCATTGTCCATTTGTATTGACATGCCTCTGTTTCTAGTTCCAGTTTGGCAATTTTATAAAGTTACAACAATGAGTTAATGTGTTCATCCTCATTTGTTGCATGTGACTTGATCTTGAAAACACATCTGGTATTTGGCATTGAAATTTTAATAGAAGTTATAATTAACAATTCCTCTTCTAGATAATCTGAGATCCATGGATGGGCTTTAGGGAGTCTGTGAACTCCCTAAATTTGTATGTAGAATTTTGGGTACTTGCATTTTTATTTTTTACTCTGAAATCCATCAGTAATATATGTATTTTTCTACATGGTACAAGGTATAAGGATCTAATTTTATTTTTATTCCAAACAGATAGCTATTTGTTTCAATACCATTTATTAAACATTCTTTCTCCCACTGGATCTGTTTTTTTTTTTTTTTTAAGGAACAAAACGTATCTTATACATAGGCAAGTAAATTGTAAGGACTAAGCATGGTATTGAGAGACTATACTATAACACATCTGTTACCAGGTTCATAGTTTTTTAATAATAGAAAACTGATGCAGGCATTTTATTTTCATCCTTAATAGAAGGGAGAATATGTTTTATCTATCTTGAGTAACTATAAAATCTATAGTTGGCAGTAGCCAATCTCTTGATTCTGAGAGTTTTAAACAAATTTGTATATAGAAGTTCCATTTAGATCTTTTGAAAAAGCTTTATTTTGAATTTTAACAAAAAAGCAGTTTGCCTTAATCCTTTTAGAAATGATGCAGGGGTTTAAAAAAGTTTCAAGAGCTGTTGAATAGAAAGTTTTGATGGAAATTAAGCGTACATTAACATTTCTCATTGCATTTTGACAACATTGGTCTAATGTCCCTTTAGCCCTCTAGATCTAGAAATTTTAAATTCAATCTAGAAGTATTTTAGACCCTTATGGAACCCATTAAGTTATGTTGAAGGTAACCTGTGAATCAACTTCTGTAAATGTATGGTACTGTGCTGTATACATAAGTTTACCTGACTTTACAATAAATGAAGCTTTTTTCCCCCCTCTTCTATAAATACTTTTCTATATTTCTTGTAAAATTGAGATGTCTTAATTTTAAAAGGTAACTTGTGAGTCTGTGTAATAGTTGTCTCCTTCCCTTGCCCTCTGAAAATTAAGATGGATGTCAGTGTTGCAGATTATTTTGTGCCTAAGATTTTAGGAGACAAACCTCTGGATGGTTGAGAGGGCTTATTTAATTTACATGTGCTTTAAGTAGTATTGACTTTACATATGAATTGTTTTTAATGCTTTCTCCCCACCAAAGTAACAAGTAGATCCTTCAGATGTAATTGGAGTGGTAGGCTGGACCTTGCTGATTCATGCACTGATATGTCAGTCCTCTTCTGCTGCTGTCAGTAATGATTCTGACAGTTTAGTTGGGTTTTACCACTGTGTACGCTTTGGTGACACACCCTCTTTCCTTAGCCTTAACAACAGTCTTCCCTTTGTGATCTTTCAGCTTTTAAGAGAACATGAAAGAGCAGGTTCCACAGCTGCTCTTCTAAGAAATAGTAGCCTGGGGACTTCCCTGGTAGTCCAGTGGCTAAGACTCAATGCTCTCAATGCCTGGGTTCAATCCCTGGTCAGGATACTAGATCCCACATGCCGCAACTAAGGCCTGACGCAGCCAAATAAATACATATTTTAAAAAAAGAAATGGTAGCTTTGAGTTTATTTTTTTAATACTGAAATTCCATTCCATAGCCAAATCCCATGAAACATTTGATAATAAATCTGTAGAAGTGAGTTACAGAATATAAGCTGCCTTTTAAAATCCCTACCTTCCTGCTGAGGGATTACCCTACCAAATAAAAATTATTTGCAGTTGTAGCTGGCATGAGACTTAGCAGCATCTTAGTGAGTTGATTATCTAAACAGTATGTTTTCTAGGACTGAACTGAGAGATGAGGGTAAGAATGATTAAATGGGGTCAATAATTATATTTCATGTTTTTACATTGTTCTCTGCAGAGATAGGTTGCTGGGTAACTGCTTCTTAGTAATCAGTGACATTCTCTTTCTAGAAGAAAATTTTGAGTGTAGAACATTGTTCCATAGTAATCTAAAGCATAGATTTGCTTCATTTAGAAAGTTCAGGTGAACTGAAGTCACCCTAATTTAAACAGCATAAGGAAACTGCTGTGAGCCTAGGCTGCTTTGATTATACAGTATTAGCTGTATTAGCCCAAACTATTAATTGCTCTGGTAAATGGTTAAAAATAGTGGTTACCAGAGACTGGGAATGGGGAGAACAGAGATTAACTGCTAATGGGTATAGGATTTCCTTTGAGATAATGAAAATGTTCTGCAACTAGATAGTGGTACTAGTTAACTACGTTGTAAATGTACTAAGTGCCACAGAATTGTACATTTTAAAATTTTTTAAATGGTAGTTTTAAGTTATGTGTATTTTACTACAGTGGAAAAAAGAGTCTGGCCCAGCAGTCGTTCAGTTTAAACAAGGGCCTATGCAGTACTTCACTTTAACGCAGCTAGTTAGGTATGTTGAGAAAAGGGTGTGGGGATAATGTGGGTTAGTTTCACCCCACCAGCAGATGTGGTTCCAGATCTGGCTTATGGTTTTATTGCTGTGGTGGCTGTCAGCTTCTGTTCTCCAGTCACCCTGGGATGTGGGTCAGGGTGGGTCACGGGCCAGAGAAGAGACGGGTCTTGAGCACCATGAGCAGTTAGGGAAGGATTTGAGATGGGGAGAGGATGATTCCATGAATAGAAACTAGAATTTCTTTGTGTTCCTAAACCAAAATGATGCACTGGCTGCACAGTTCAGGTTCTGCTGGGGCTCTGCTATGCTTTGAGCTACCTGACTTAATGAGTCTCAGCCTTCAGGAAGACATATTAGTGAATGTAGTCAAGTTTCCTTGAAGGTTAAGAGGTGACTTTACTCAGTTGACTCAGTTTTATTTAGATTTTCACCTGTATACTAGCTATAGCTGTTTCAAAGTCTTGAAGAGGAATTCAGTGAGATTGATATCTATAGAAAAAAATACATAGAAGCAAAAACCTATATATAGTATATAAATTCTTCAGAGGGCCTTTTATTTAATATTGTTACCAAATCAAATTTGGATCCACTCACACGCACTTTAAAACCAATCTACTGACACTCGGGTGTGCTGAGAGAAGGTACATAGTTTATTCCAGGGCACAAAGCAGAGAGTCCAGGCAGCTAATGCTCAAAAAGCCCAAACTCCCTAATGACTTTCAGGGAAAGATTTTGAAAGACAGGGTGAGGGAGAGGGTTGTAGGGTATATGTTCAATTTATGGGCATTCTTCTGATTGGTTGCTGGTGAGGTAATCAAGTCAACGTCATCATCCTTGTGTTTCCAGCCCACCTGGGAATTGCATGCTTGTGGACAGCCTACAGTTTTTCCACTTCGTGAAGGTTTCATTATCTGCAGAACAGTTCAAAGGATATGGCTCAGAATATTACCTACAGCACTTGAGGGGAAACTAAAGGTCCTTGACATCGTTTATTGGCTGAGCTATCATTATTTTTTCTTGCTTGACCATTTTTCTTTGTTTCTGTGTTTTCTCACTTCTCTGATTACATTTATTGTTTGGAACTTGGGGAAGGCCTAGGAGGCTCAAGTTATTCTGCAAATAAGAGGCATTCAGAAGACAGGCAGGGGAATCTGTCCCAGAAAGGTCTAGTTTGTTGTTTAGTTGCTAAGTCATATACGACTCTTTGTGACCCCATGACCTGTAGCCCTCCAGGCTCCTCTGTCCATGGAATTCTTCGGGCAAGAATACTGGAGTAGGTCGCCATTTCCTTCTTCAGAGGATCTTCCCAACCCAGGAACTGAACCCATTGCAGTCAGATTGTTTACCACTGAAGCCACCAGAGAAGCCCTGCTGGGTTACAAGATGAGAATGCAAATGCATTTTGTTTTAGGCACTTGTGTGATACAGTAATAAAGCCTGAACTATTTCTACCTAATACAGTATATTAGGACTGATGCAAATGTCAGTGACCTCAATCATAGTAAGAACTATTCTTGCTAGACTGTTATAAGAATAAGTAATATCTATAGTACTGTTGCCAACACAAAATCAGACTTGTCCTACAAAAGCCTCTCATATGATTGTTTATTTAATGCTATGATATCTCTCAGTAAACTGCTTATATTTGTGCTGAAATTACCACTTGACCAGAAAGACTAAAATAGTTCTGTCGCCTGTTGTACTTATTCCTGCTGTGTAATAACCCTTTGCTTCCTAGTTTCTGTTCAAAACATTTTAGTCTCAGAATCAGTAAAACTTGTTATTTTCCTTAGTTTGTGTTTCTGAGGAAGGCAGAACTGCTCTGTGGTGTTGTTTCCATTATGTGTGAATGAAGACCACATGGTTTATAAATTCTAGAAAATGTACAGAGATAGCATTTTGGAGCCCCAGCCTCAACATACTTGCCACCAGGTGTGACACATTGGAGGATTGATCTGTAACCTGGAACCGTGTCACGGGCCATGATGCTCTTCCGGTGAGAAGCAGGTGAGCATGTGATTGTGTATAAAGGAAAGGGCAGAGACAGGTAGGAGAGACCTGATTCCACACTGATACAGTGTAGAGTTTAGGCTAGATGACATGATTTGCTAAAGAATGCTATTTTAGGACTTTGCTGGTGGTACAGTGGATAGGAATCCACCTGCCAACGCAGGGGACACAGGTTCAATCCCTGGTCCAGGAAGATTTTACATGCCATGGAGCAACTAAGCCTGTGTACCGCAGCTACTGAGCTCACATACCGAGAGCCTGTGCTCCACAACAAGAGAAGCCGCTGCAGTGAGAAGCCTGCACACTGCCATGAAAAGTAGCCACTGCTCGCCACAAGTAGAGAAAGCCTGCATGCAGCAACAGAGACAGCACAGCCAAAAATAAAAAAGGCATTAAAAAAATAGTCTTATTTAATTGTGGTATTTTTTCTGTTTCTTCTTTGACCCAGCAGTTACCACTTTTGGAAAGGGGCTGTTAAAATCAGTAAGGGGATAACATCAACTATACTTCAGTTTTAAAAAAAGGAAAGATAAACAAAAGAGCTGTACTAGCTTTAGAGCTGCACTCTCCCACTGCACACAGGCAGAGAAACTAATAGCCCTGGTCATTGCTCAGTATAGTCTTCAACCTGCTTGACCTGGGAACCTCACCAGAGTACATAGGATGCTGTATAGCCCATCCAGTAGCTCTGCCTACAGTGGGACTTGAACCGAGAGCGTAGCCCATGGTTTTCCCATCTGCAGAGCAAAACTGGTGGCTTCAGGGATCTCAGTGTGCACTTGCCTGATGCAGCTTCCCAAACAACCCGTGTGGGTCCTGGCTGCTGTCCTGCTGCTCTGCAAGGGCAGGGAAGCTAACTCATAGCCCCACGTAGGACCAAATAAGGTATCCAGTCCCAACCACCTCTTGAGCCTGACCAGAAAAGCCAGGCAACAGGTGAGGCCCAACCTACAGCCACACTTGGGAACCAAGTGAGCAGTTCTACCTAGCTGTTCTCAGGGTACTTCCCATTCCTAGCCTCAAAAGAAGTAAAATTGTTGCTGAGAAACAGTTCTGTTCTTGCCCGAGTTATCCAGATAGGTTTCTTAAATTGATCAGGTTATTCCCTAGTAATTTTGCTTCTGAACAGTTCTGTTCTTGCCCGAGTTATCCAGATAGGTTTCTTAAATTGATCAGGTTATTCCCTAGTAATTTTGCTTCTGTAGCAGTCTTAAGTGAATAAAGGAGAGGATTAGGCCACCCAGCATTTTGCATTATGAATTCTCAGGTGATACTCCTTTTTTAAAGAAAGTTTTAAATTATAATTGACATATAATGTGCAAGGTATACTGTGAGCTGTTTGTAAATTCCAGTATGATTATCATCACCATAGTGTTAGATTTGCCTTACATCAGGAAGTGAATACCACAGTAATTTGGTGAATATACATTATATCATAGAAAGTAAAATTAGGGAAAACGTTTTCCTAGTGATGGGAACTCTTACGTTTACTCAACTGCTATATAATGTACAGCAATGTTGTACTTATTGTGCTGTGCTTATTTATCTTATAGCTGGAAATTTGACTTCCTTTGTTTTGACTGCCTTAATCCATTTCCTCTTCCCTAATCCCCCTCCACATGTGACAAACCTTATTAGGTAAATTGGATTAGGTGAAGAATTTTTCCTCCCAACCTAAAGCTAGCTGAAGAGGTGGTTGTTAAGCAATAGGGGTTCCATTCCATGGGATTCCCAAATGTCACCAATCACCTGTTTCGGTTGGGAGGATAGGCCCTGGATATGGGTTGGGTTGCTGTGGTACAGGGGAGGGGATAGTGGTGTTAGTACATCTCAGTATTAGGTTTGGATATCTTAAAAACTGCACTTCCAGGGATCAACCTTTCTTCAGTTTGAGGACATACCATACCAGATCCTAACTTTTGAGACTTGTAAAAAAGCACAGGAGTTAGAACTTTTTTTTTTCTTTTCCCTGAATCTCTGTGGCTTTGAGAAAAATCTAGACTTTTGTGGTCACACAAAAAATCTCCCAGAGACATTACTTTGCCGACTAAGGTCCGTCTAGTCAAGGCTATGGTTTTTCCTGTGGTCCTGTATGGATGTGAGAGTTGGACTGTGGAGAAGGCTGAGCGCCAAAGAATTGATGCTTTTCAACTGTGGTGTTGGAGAAGACTCTTGAGAGTCCCTTGGACTGCAAGGAGATCCAACCAGTCCATTCTGAAGATCAACCCTGGGATTTCTTTGGAAGGAATGATGCTAAAGCTGAAACTCCAGTACTTTGACCACCTCATGTGAAGAGTTGACTCATTGGAAAAGACTGATGCTGGGAGGGATTGGGGGCAGGAGGAGAAGGGGACGACCGGGGATGAGATGGCTGGATGGTACCACAGACTCAATGGACATGAGTCTAAGTGAACTCCGAGAGGTGGTGGTGAACAGGGAGGGCCGGCGTGCTGCAATTCATGGGGTCGCACAGAGTCGGACACGACTGAGTGACTGAACTGAACTGAGAGGTGAAAAGGATTGAGCATAGCCATTTTGAAGAACAGCTCCACGAAATGGGAGAGACTTTACTAAGAAAACTGTCCCTAATGAGCTGTGTGACCGTGAGCAGGTCATGTTAAGGAACTTAAGATTTCTTTTGTGTAAAATGAGAACAATCATCTGACCTACTTAACAAATGAAAAAATACATGTGTACTTTCAGTGATGCTCATATATCTTCAGGAAAGGTAGGGCACTTGAATTTGAGAAGGCCTCTGCGTTGTCATGGCATTGACTCAGGAAGGATACATAGGCCACCACAACTCAGTCACTGCTGTTTCAAATCCATATTTAGCTGCTCTTTGGAGAATCAGCAATACAAATGAATTTTATACAGATAAAAGGTTTTATAGCTCAGGTAATAGAAGATCCAGCAAGTTGGTAATTCAAATTATTTCAACCTGTCTGGACAGTTTTTAAAAAAGACTTGGCTCACTATACATTGATAAAAGGCCTCCCAAGCTCTAGAAGCAGGCAAAGTTTAATTAGTTCAAAAGAAGTATATGATAGAACTTTACTTTTAATATTGGATATATATAAATTATGTATATTTGTATACCTATCATAATAAATGCAGATCTCATAGGCAACCAGGATGTGGTACATATAGACCCTTTTTAGTGAATAGAGTTTGGAAGCTGTAATATGGATTTTAATACTATATCTGGTTTATTTATATCTGATGCGAAAAGCTAACTCATGGAAAAGACCCTGATGCTAGCAAAGACTGAGGATGGGAGGAGATGGGGACGACAGAGGATGAGATGATTGGATGGCATGGCCAACTCAATGAACATGAGTTTGAGCAAGCTCGGGGAGATGGTGAAGGACAGGGAAACCTGGCATGCTGCAGTCCATGGGGTTGCAAAGAGTTGAACATGACAGTGACTGAATAACAAATGTTCTCTTGGTCAAGACCCCTCATCATTATGCTGGGAAATGACAAACGGTGGGAAAACAATTTAGTTCCTAATGACTATGTTTTCAAGAAACTCAGTAGTATGAAGACTGCCTGCTTATTTCTGACTACTTCATGAAAGTATAGAGGTTGATACATTTCTACTCTGTATAGTACTTTTATAGGACTTTGAAAGATGCCAACTAGATTATGGAAAACAGTGCCTTGCAATCTTAGTTCTGTCTGTCTGGATTTGATAGAATTTTTTTTTTTTTTTTTTTGCAGATGGACTATTTCTAGGTTGAAGAATTCCCTTTTTTTAAAGTTTATTCTAATGAAGTAGCTCTTCTTTCACCAAAGTCCCCAAATTTCTTCCATCCTTTAGCTGTCCATATGCCAGTTGTGTAACCACTCCAGTTCATAGGAAGCTCTTTTCCATTTTGGTTTCCATACCCTTAGAAGGAAAAGTGCTGAGGGGGTAGGAGTGGAGGATTGGAGTCAGATGTCTTAGGTTCATGGCCTCACTCTGTCCTTTATTAGCTATAGAAGCCTGAGTAAGTCCTTTAACAATGGCCTGAGGAATTTTACTGATGGTCCAGGGCTTAAGACTCTGCACTTCCATTGCAGAGAGTGTGGGTTCGATCCTGGTTGGGAAACAGGTCACGAGTCACACAGTGTGGCTAAAAAAACTTTTTTTAATGGTCTGGGCCTTGTTTATGAATCTATAAAATGGAGCAGTTAACATCTCTTCTATGTATCATTTATCCATTTAGAACTAAATTGTCAGCGTGTGTGGGGGGGTACTTTGCGGTGATCCTGCTTTTTTTTTTTTTTTTCATTTGTGAAGAGATTATTAGACTCTGAACGCCACAAGGACAGGAATCTGTGTTTTCTCTCCTCTTCCTCTCAGTACCTCATCCAGTAGAGTCAATCTCCCACATGCAGTTATCTTTACAGAGGGTTGTCTCCACTGGATCTAAGCCCCAGCTTGACCTTGCCTAACTTTGTGACTGGGAGGAAGGAGCAAACACGCTTATCAAGGGGAAGATAATGGAAATCTGAAAGGAAGTTATAATACTAAAGACCACAGAATCAAGATGAAAAACTTTCCAACCCAGGCTGTGGCCCTGGGTTGGAAACAATAAGGTGAAATTAAACAGATAAAAGTTTCTCATTTAAGTTTAAATGGCTAACATTTGGATTGCAAAGAGATCAAACCAGTCAATCTTAAGGGAAATCAACCCTGAATTCTCGTGGGAAGGACTCATGCTGAAGTTCCAGCTTTTTTATCATATGATGTGAACAGATGACTCATTGGAAAAGTCCTTGATGCTTGAAAAGACTGAGAGCAGAGGGAGAAGAGGGCATCAGAGGATGAAATGGCTGGATGGCATCACCGATGAAATGGATGTGAACTTAGGCAAACTTCAGAAGATGGTGAGGGACAGGGAGGCTGGCATGCTGCAGTCCATGGAGTTGCAAAGAGTTGGAAATGACTGGGTGACTGAACAACAACAACAACGGCTGACTTTTAATTGAGCGTTTATGTTTGCTAGCACTCCTGTTAAGTACACGTTATGTAGTTCTTAGGTAAGGTAGATATAATAAAGACGGGAAAATTCAGTGTAACTTATCCAAGGTTGCTCAATCATTAAGTGGTTGAACAAGGATTCCAACCTATGAGAGTTCCAAAGAACAAATACTTAACTGCTATTATTCAGTTGCTCCGTTGTGTCCAACTCTTTGTGACCCCGTGGACTGCAGCATGCCAGGCTTCCCTGTCCATCACCAACTCCTGAAACTTGCTCAAACTCATGTCCGTAGAGTCAGTGATGCCATCCAACAGTCTCATCCTCTGTTGTCCCCTTCTTCTGCCTTCAGTCTTTCCCAGCATCAGAGTCTTTTCTAATGAGTCAGCTCTTCACATCAAGTGGCCAAAATATTGGAGCTTCAGTTTCAGCATCAGGTTTCAATGAATACTCAGGATTGATTTCCTGTAGGATTGACTGGTTTGACCTTGCAGTCCAAAGGACTCTCAAGAGTCTTCTACAACACCACGGTTGGAAAGCATCAGTTCTTTGGTGCTCAGCTTTTTTTATGGTCTAGCACTCACATCCATACATGACTATTGGAAAAAAACAATAGATCATGACAAACTGGAAAATTATTCAAGAGATGGGAATACCAGACCACCTGACCTGCCTCCTGAGAAATCTGTATGCAGGTCAAGAAGCAATGGTTAGAACCAGACATGGAACAACAGACTAGTTCCAAATTGGGAAAGGAGTATGTCAAGGTTGTATATTGTCACCCTGCTTATTTAACTTATATGCAGAGTACATCATGTGAAATGCCAGACTGGGTAAAGCACAAGCTGGAGTCAAGACTGCCGGGAGAAATATCAATAACCTCAGATACGCAGATAGCACCCTTATGGCAGAAAGTGAAGAGGAACTAAAAAGCCTCTTGATGAAGGTGAAAGATGAGAGTGAAAAAGCTGGCTTAAAACTCAACATTCAAAAGTGAACATCATGGCATCCAGTCCCATCACTTCATGGCAAATAGATGGGGAAACAATGGAAACAGTAACAGATTTTTTTTCCTTGGGCTTCAAAACCACTGCAAACGGTAACTACAGACCTGAAATTAAAAGACGCTTGCCTCTGGAAGAAAAGCTATGAGCAACCTAGGCAGCATATTAAAAGCAGAGACATTACTTTGCCAACAAACGTCCATCTAGTCAAAGCTGTGGTTTTTCCAGTAGTTATGTATGGATGTGAGAGTTGGACTATAAAAAAAGCTGAGTGCCAAAGAATTGATGCTTTTGAGCTGTGGTGTTGGAGAAGACTCTTAAGAGTCCCTTGGACTACAAAAAGATCAAACCAGTCCATCCTAAAGAAAATCAGTCCTGAATATTCATTGGAAGGATTGATGCTGAAACTGAAGCTCCAATACTTTGGCTACCTCATGAGAAGAACTGACTCATTGGAAAAGACCCTGATGCTGGGAAAGATTGAGGGCAGGAGGAGAAGGGGCTGACAGAGGATGAGATGATTGGATGGCATCACTGACTCAATGGACATGAGTTTGAGCAAGCTCCGGGAGTTGATGATGGACAGGGAAGCCTGGCATGCTGCAGTCCATGGGGTCTCAAAGAGTTGGACACGACTGAGTCACTGAACTGAACTGAGCAGACTAGACAGATTTTTGTTGGCAAAGTAATGTCTCTGCTTTTTATTATACTGCCTAGGTTTGTCCTAGCTTTTCTTCCAAGGAACAAACATCTTTTAATTTCATGGCTGCAGTCACCATCTGCAGTGATTTTGGAGCCCAAGAAAATCAAGTCTGTTTCTGTTTCCATTCTTTCCCCATCTATTTGCCATGAAGTGATGGGACTGGATGCTATGATCTTAGTTATTTGAATGTTGAGTTTTAAGCCAGCTTTTTCACTCTCCTCTTTCACTTCATCAAGAAGCTCTTTAGTTCTTCTTCACTTTCTGCCATAAAGATGGTGTCATCTGCCTATCTGAGGTTATTGTTATTTCTGGTGATCTTGATTCCAGCTTGTGCTTCATCCAGCTTGTTCTTCATCCAACCCAGTATTTCGCATGATGTACTCTGCATACAAGTTGAATAAGCAGGGTGACAATATACAGCCTTAACGTACCCCTTTCCTAGTTTTGAACCAGTCTGTTGTAAATGTTGCTTCTTGATCCGCATACGGGTTTTGTAGGAGGCAGGTAAGGTGGCCTGGTATTCTCATCTCAAAGAATTTCCCACAGTTCGTTGTGATCCACACAGTCAAAGGCTTAGCGTAGTCAGTGAAGCCGAAGTAGATGTTTCTCTGGAATTCTCTTGCTTTTTCTGTGATCCAGCGGATGTTGGCAATTTGATCTCTGGTTCCTCTGTCTTTTCTAAATCCAACTTGAACAGCTGGAAGTTCTCAGTTCATGTACTGTTGAAGCCTAGCTAGGAGAATTTTGAACATTACTTTGATAGCATGTGAAATGAATGCAATTAACTGCTGTGCCCCTCAGAATCTCTTGGTCCTGTCCCAAGATGTCCATGTCATAATTCCCAGAACCTGTAAGTATAAAATTTTCATGGCAAAGGAACTTTGTAGATATGAGTGAACATACTGACATTTAGAAGGGGAGATTACTCAGGTGGATTATACAGGTGGGCTCAATGTAATCACATACGTGTTTCAAAGTGAGAAACTTTCCTGTCTGCAGTGAGAGAGGGGACAGGAGAAGGAAAGACTTGGAACATATGAATTCTATCTGCTGTTGACATTGATAATGGAGGAAGGAGGCCACAAGCCAAGACTGTGAGTGGCCCCTAGAAGTTGGGAGCACCCATCAGCTGACAGCCAGCAGGAGGGGGACCTCAGGGCTAGAGTTGCAGTGGGCTGAATTCTGCCAATGACCTGAATGAGCAAGAACGTGTAGAAAGGAATGTAACTTTGCCAATGCTTTGATTTTACCCATGTGAGGCCTAGGGCAGACATCTGATCTATTGAACTTTATGACAATACATTTGTGTTTAAGCCATGACATTTGTGGTAATTTGTTATGACAGGAGTAGGAAACTAGTACTGTTGCATTCATCTTCCAGCAGAAACCACAGTCTAAATATGAAACCACACTGTAATGAAGCTCAAAACTAGTTAAAATAAGGATAGAGGAGAATTAGTTTTCAGATCATGTCTTATTATTTTCTATATTGGCCAGACTATTTCTGGAATATTGGGTCAATTCTGAAAGCTGTGTTTTGAAAGTCATTGGCAAATTGAAAGTGCATCAAGCATAAGAGTGATGAGCATAGGAGTCACAAAATTTTAACACTTTGGGACATGGATGCATTTTATACACATCTAGCTTTGTTCCCTTCCAATGTCTTCTGAGTGTATTGATATATCTCATCAGGGTATATAATATAGTTTTTTTGCTGGTTTTTTTCTCCTGACTTCAAAGATAATCAGACAAAATATAAAGTCCATTGTAATCCCTGCTCCTCACCACTCTCATAGCCTAGCAGGATCTTTATCTTTTTGTTTATATGTATATTAACCTATCTACTCATATATTTTTGAGTGAACAATACCACAAGGTTTATAGATTATGAATTTTGAAAGACAAAATTTATTCCAAGATTCTACAGATATTATTTATAGTTTAATGGATTTTTTTAAATTTGGGTTTTTTGGTCTGAAAACATTTTACTTATATTTATGTATTTAATTCTAACAACAAACTTACAGTGTGGATATTATTACATTTGGTTCGATGTTGGGCAAATTGAGGAACAGAGACATCAAGCAACTAATTGAATGTTGAACAAGGAGGTGTGCTAGAATTTCATCCTACTGGTTCCCAAGGTCATACTCTTAAATTGCTTCTAAATGATTTTTATTTTTATTTTTTTTAAATGTAGCCAGCTTTAAAAATGGATTCCTTAAAAAAAGTGGATTTCTTGACTTTTCTGATTATAAAAGTAAGACATGCTTATTACAGAAGGTTCAGTCAAAGTAAAAGGCACAGACAAAAGGAAAACTCATTTCTAGTTCACTGTCATTTTTGATTATTGCAGAGTAATCTATGGGATAGAATGGTAACATCTTATTACTTGGGTTTTCATATAGCTTTTCAGGCATCCATTTATTTGCTCATGATACTCTGAGCTGGCATTTCTTGGTCAAAAAGTATTAACATTTCAGTTTTACAGAGTTACCAAATTGTACCTGTCTCCCCAAGAAAGGTTGACCTGTTAAACTTTGTTAATTTGATAGGTGAAAATTAGGTTAATATTATTTAAATTTGATTGCAATATACTTTCAGGTATTTTAACCACCTTTATTTCTTTTTCTATTGGCTGTTCATCTTTTTATTGATTTATGAGTTCTTTCATTCTTTTTATATTAGGGGAATTCTGGTTTACAAACATGTTGCAATTTTTTTATACCTGTTTGTCTTTATAGAAGGATTATAGAAATAGTGATTTACATTTTCTTATGTATTTTCACAAACTATCAAATATCTTTTTATTTATTTTAAAAAATTATTAATTTAAAGATTTTGACTGAACTGGGTCTTTTTTTTTCTTTTTTCTTTTGCCATACAACATTAAACTACAGAGCCCAACATCTAGACAAATCCTCATATAATTTGAAATTCAAGATTTAAGAAGTTGTAAGTTACCCATGCTATATGGGGAAAAAAAAAGTAAACCTACAAAAGAAGAAAAGTAAGACTTCTCTTCATTTTTTCCTAACCACTAATGCAGTGGAATAATAGCTATTGTTTTAAAGGGGAAAAAAGTTGACCTAAGTTAAGTTGCCATTCATGTGCAAGGGCAAAACAAGAACACTTTCAAAACACAAGTGATCAGATAGCAGCCATGAAGAATGTCATTGATGTATTGTTTAATGAAAAGAACAAAGTAAGGAAGAGAAAGTATACCACACTATCATTTTGATCATATAAGTATATATGTTTATAAATACATTTTAATGGGCATAGAAGTGGTATAAAAAGACAAATATCGAATTGTTAACAGTGGTTATCCCTAGATCGTGACTTGCCTATACATTTTTTTGAATTGTTTGATTTTGCACATATATATATATATATTACTGTATTTTACAAAAATCACCTTAATTTTTAAAAAGCCTTCACGTTATCTTTGCTGGGAAAAATTCAATAATGTCGCATCTAAATAACAAGTCAAAGTAAAGAAGATAAAAATGGGAAAGCCACAGAATAAATAGACTAAAAATAGTACTGAAAACATTTAAAATAAATTTGAAATAATTATAAATTTAGAAACAAAATGCAACTGTGTGAAAAAGAAAATACAGATTGTAAGCAGTACTAATTTCTACATCTTAAATATAGGATAGTCAACTGACTTTCCCCCCCTTTCACTCTTGATGTTGATACTTAGAGAGTAGAAGATTATGTCGTGTTTTTCAAAAAATTAGTCCCACTTAAAATGAATATTTTCCAGATCACCAAAAAACAAAGGCAACTTTTGTCCCCAAACTATATATATATAAAAACTATATATATATGTATACATGTGTGCATGTATATAAAAACAAGGTTTTTTTTTTTTAAAGCACAAAGCAAGAAGCATATACTGTATGATTCCAATAGTATTAAAGGAAAAGAATACACACATATAAGCATGGGGGCGGGGAGCGGGTGTGGAGACTGAAAGGACACATATGAAACTTTAACACTAGTTAATTTTAGGTGGTAGTTTGTAGATGATTTTTATTTTCCTGTGCTTTTCTATATTTTCTATTTAAAATGTTTGCATAATTATGTGTACAACAAGCAACTTACCAAAACTGTCATTTAAGAAATGGACAAGCCAATGGTTTCAAAAGTTGAACAGTTTAAACCTCATTTTTAACCTCAATTGTGTATTAATGACAGTTTCCTGGGATCCTACATCCAGACAGAAAGCAAAGATGACTGTTTAAGAATGAATGGGATATGACTGTGAGATGTCTAACATCATCCCCAGTGGCTCAGAGGTAAAGAATCTACCCACAGTGCAGGAGATGTGGCGACATGGGTTCGATCCCTGAGTCAGGCAGAAGGAAATGGCAACCCGCTCCAGTGATCTTGCCTGGAAAATTTCATGGACAGAGAAGCCTGGTGGCTACAGTCCATGGGGTTGCAAAAGGGTTGGACACGACTGAGGAGACTAAACAATATCACCTTATAATACAACCTGTATCTCTTAATCAAGCTTAAAAGTTGCCTTAGCATTAACTTGTTGGAAAGTTCTTCACTGAGTTCTTGGGTCAGATAACATAACACGGGAATGAAGACACTGAAGATCACACAAGTTAACTTACCTGGGAAAGCTAGAATGAGGATAGCTTAAATCATTACCTATGACATAAATGATTTGGTTCTCATTAAATGGCTAGAGCTTCAGAGCCTCAGAAAAGAAATAGCCTAAATAAATCCTTGTTCAGTACTACCTATAGCTATATATTCACATGCATGCTTTTTCTATAATTAAGCTTTTTTGATATAAACTAACATGTAACTTGAACGCAACATGTTTCTCCTAAAACAATATCCTTTTTACCACTTCTCGTATCTGCCCACAGGGTTATTGGGATTTCAGTGAGGAAACATGTGTAAAGAGCTTAGCACGCCTGGAACCTGACCAGTTACTGCAAAATCTTCATTATTGTGCATGGTTGCAGCGAGCTGGCTCTCCTCTCTAGTTTCGTTCAGTGGACCGACTTCTTGTGATGGCTTCTCTTGTTGCAAAGCACAGGCTCTAGGTGCATGGGCTTCAATAGTTGCAGCACGCCGGTTCAGTAGATATGAGAGAGTCATTTCCTAGGCAGGTTGATAAGAAGTCTAGGGGTCTCCAAGGAGAGAGGGGAGGGGTCTGGAATTCTCAGGAGGAAGAAAGGACAAACTTATTTCTCTACATTCCTTAGGATTATATAACAACAATGTATTCTGCCTGAGGACAGTCTCTGGATTAAACCTTCTGGCTAATTCTGTTATCTTAAAATGTAAATTATGGGAGTAGATCTGATGAGGTCTTTACAACCTCCAGACATTCTTTGGATTTACTGGAGAGTATATAACTCCATTGTTAGCACTAGCAAAGGGGCACTCTTTCTGCCCCCTTCTGATGTCTATGTCAGAAGCTTTCTCTATCTCCTTTATACTTTAATAAAACTTTATTACACAAAAGCTCTGAGCGATCAAGCCTCGTCTCTGGCCCCGGATTGAATTCTTCTCCTCCGGAGGCCAAGAATCCCGGCGTCATAATTCAACAACAACCTTTCANCCCCGGATTGAATTCTTCTCCTCCGGAGGCCAAGAATCCCGGCATCATAATTCAACAACAACCTTTCAGATATGGCGTGCGGGCTCTAGGGCATTCTGGCTTCAGTAATTTTGGCACATGGGCTTAGTTGCCCTGTGGCATGTGGGATCTTCCCAGACCAGGGATCGAACTGGTGTCCCCTGCATTGCGAGGAGGATTCTTAACCACTGAACCACCAGGGAAGCCCCCCAGATATTCCTTTTAAATTACTAATTGAGTGACCCAGACCCCTGGGATGGGATGAAGGGTCGGGGCTGCCACTTAAGGAGTTTTTAGTTGGTAATTCAGAACTGTTTGATCATTTTTCTAAATGATGTGAACTGCATATTTGTGCAAAGGATAGTGAAAATGAGCATGAAGTCGCTCAGTTGTGTCCTACTCTTTGCAACCCCGTGGGCTGTAGCCCACCAGTCTCCTCCATCCATGGGATTCTCCAGGCAAGAATACTGGAGTAGGTTGCTATTTCCTTCTCTGTGCAAAGGATAAGCATGCTGAAATCCATGTAGGACAGAAGTCAGTGAATTAGAGACTCCAGCAAACATTAGGAAATAGGAAGCATACAGATAAATGGTAACTGACCTAGCCTATAGAAGAAAATGCCAACAGTCATACCAGACTGCACAGCAGAACTCTGAAAGGTTCGGGAGTTGGAGACTCCAAGTACCTCAGATAGCTGGAGATAGAGGAGCTCATCACGGGATTATTTGTTGAAAGATTTTATAAGGGACAGGGCCCTTCCACACCTTACCCTGCAAGATGACTACCTCTCCTTTACCCCAGAGGAAGAAAGGAAGTTTATTTTCTTAAGAAGTTCAACCTCAGATTGTCCCCAACTTATGATGTTTTGACTTATGATTTTTCAGCTTTATGGTAGTGCAAAAGGAAAACTCGTTCAGTAGAAACTGTACTTCAAACTTTGATCTTTTCCCAGGCTATCGACATGCCCTATGATATTCTCTCACACGTGAACTATGAAGGACCCAGAAGAGTCAAAACAACTTGGAAGAAGTACAGAGTTGGAGAACTACAACCACCTTGTTGCAAATTTTATGATACAGCTATACTAAGCAACACATATAGTAGCTCCAAATTGGACACAGCCCCAAATATCCGTCAACAAGTAAATGAATAAACAAATGGTGGTATGTCCATGCATAGTGTCACTTCTGCCACACCACAAGCCTAAGCAAGTTCAAGGGAAGGGTACACAGACCCCACTTTTTCTCACCAGCAGGAGGGTAAGTCACAGTGTAAGAAGAGCATGTGGGATGAGAGCTACTGCTGAATATGTCACGGTGTCCTTAGAAATACTAACACTTTTTAAAGCCCTACATCATATGTCAAGCTCAGAACACAAAGAACCATTGTCCCATAGCATGGTAAAGGGCTTTTTGTTTGTTGAAAGCCCATTAACTAGAACAGCTCTGCCTCTGCTTAATGAAAGGTCTTTTCTGAGAGGCAACAGAGTATGTGCTATTATAAACTAAGTGCTCTTCAAGAACTGTCTGAGCTCAAAGAAATGAAGTATAGGATCGTGGCTTGAGGGTCAGGTATGAAAACTGTGATTAGCTTGGGTCAGCACTTACTGTGTTGGACTTCCCTGGTGGTTCAGATGGTAAAGAATCTGTGTGCAATGTAGGAGACCCGTGTTCAATCCCTGGGTCGGGAAGATCCCCTGGAGAAGGGAATGGCAACCCACTCCAGTATTCTTGCCTGGAAAATTCCCATGGACAGAGGAGCCTGGCAGGCTGCAGCGGATTGTTTAAACCAGATGCATAGGACATTTTAGGGATGACTGAGGAAATCTGAATATGGATTGGTATTAGAAAGATAAAATTTTATATGAAACAGTAGTAATCATTAAAAATCCAGGTTATATAATAAGGTCTGAAAAAAAAAATTGGAGAAGGAAATGGCAACCCACTCCAGTACTCTTGCCTGGAGAATCCCATGGATGGAGGAGCCTGATGGGCTAAAGTCCATGGGGTTGCAAAGAGTCAGACACAACTGAGCGAATTTACTTTCACTTTCACTTGGTACAAAATAAACAGAAATACATAGTTGTCTCTCCGTATCCCAGAGAGATTGGTTACAGGATGCCCTCGTGCACAACAAAATCCAAGGATGCTCAAGTCCATTATATAAAATGATGTAGTATTTGCATAACCTATGCATATCCTTCTGTATATTTTAAATCATCTCTAGATTATTTGTGATATCTAATATAATGTAAGTGCTATGTGAGTAGCTGTAAATGCTATGTATATTGTTACCAGCACAGCAAATTCAAGTCTTGTTTTTTGGAATTTTTCCCCCTAATATTTTTCAGTCTGTGGTTGGTTGAATCCATGAATGTGGAAAGTGAAAGTCACTCAGTCATGTCCAACTCTTTGCGACCTTATGGACAATAGAGTCCGTGGCATTTTCCAGGCCAGAATACTGGAGTGGGTAGCCATTCCCTTCTCCAGGGAATCTTCCCAACCCAGGGATCAAACCCAGGTCTCCTGCATTGCAGGCAGATACTTTACCAGCTGAGCCACCAGGGAAGCCCATGAATGTGGAACCCATGGATGAAGAGGGCCAACTGTATATGCAAATTGATTATCTAAACTGGAACACTTAAGAAAATAAAGGAAAGCACTATTGATAATTATGCTAGGACAATAGATACAGATTGGTTCTTCCAGGGAAGCCAGGAGACTGGTCATCCTAGAAGCAGCTGTTCTCAAATCTTAATGGGCTGTAGAATTGACTGGGGTGGGTAGGTGGTGGGGTGTGTAAAACAAAGTTTCCTAGCCCCGTTCTCAGAGATTCTGACTCAGTAGCCCTAGGGTGGGCACAAGAATTGGCCTTTTTCACTAGAGCCCAGGTGATTTTGATGCTGGGAATGGCACTTGTCCTAAAGCAATTTTTCTGATGACAGTAAAATTGGCTAAAAGGGATTGGCTAAACTTTGTAGACATATTTAACTGAATTCTGCTATTTTTTTTTTTTCCTTCTTGAATTAATGGCTCAGCAATGCCTCTGTTGTCTATTAAAAGAGACAGAAATCACAGTGGTTAAATGAATGGCCTCTACAGTCTGATAGAACAGGTTTGAGCACCAGCTTTAGCACGTATTAATTGTAGGAGATGGTATGTTTCTTTAACATCTCTAGGTTTGTTTTCTTTTAGGTAAAATAAGAATATTGATAAGGTTATGAGAATTAAATGAGATAAGACATGTAAAGCATATAGTAAGTCTCAGTAAACAATACTTATGACTATTTTTATGATCATCGTTACTCTTACTGAACCGGCAGGGATTGCCCTGGGCTGACCCTGGGAGTGTGCGATGTGTATCACTCGCTCTCAAACACAGGGTGTCTCCTGGAAAGCAACACGGGCTCCTCTCGTCTGACGCATGTAGGTGATTCATCAGTGCTTGGTGAGCAGCTTTATAAGCCCCCTGACAGCCTCTGGGAAGTCCGTGGAACAGTTTTCGGCGTCTTTGGCATGGGAGCCCAGCGCGGGAGTCCCACACGGCACAGCTGCTTCTCCGCTGCGCTTTGAAATCTTGGTTCTGGTTGCTGCAGAATAAAAAGCTGAGCACAGGAACCAGAGGGAAATTTGCCAGCCTTCTGAACTCAACTTGTGCTTTCTGGGTGTGTTTTATTTCTTATCCAACGAAAGTCTAAGAAGGTGAGATTTTGGTGGGCACATCATGATGGCTAGCCAGTAAGGGAAGATGATTTCCTAAAAGATTCCTGCTGTTTTCTTAGCAGGTAGGATCTTGTGTTTGCTGCAGAGGCTGTGTGCGGTTATTGTCCTTTCTGGGTTCATTCTTTTCCTTCTTGAGACAGGAAACAAAACATCCAGAGGTAACAATAGGTAGTCTGTCCCTATTTGTACCTATTGGGGGTAGGGGTTGTTTTTTTGCTTTGTTTGTCTTTTGTATTTCCATTCTGTAACATTATCACCTATATTTTTTGAAAAGTCAAGATGCATCATTTGACACATGGCCTGATAAAATATTTGAAACAGGAACTGTCTTGAAAACTCTGGGGCTTCTGGCTGCTGTGAGCTCTTCCTCCTAGAGGGCAGCTCTGTGCAAATACTTGTGAGAAATTCACAAGGGTGCCCTTAGTGTGTCCTATTCATTTCATATAAGGCCTGGGGGCAATTTTATCCTTAAGTTTCACAGTGGTGATCATTCATCTAGAGCCAGACATCCTGGAATGTAAGTCAAGTGGGCCTTAGAAGCATCACTACGAACAAAGCTAGTGGAGGTGATGGCATTCCAATTGAGCTGTTTCAAATCCTGAAAGATGGTTCTGTGAAAGTGCTGCACTCAATATGCCAGCAAATTTGAAAAACTCAGCAGTGGCCACAGGACCGGAAAAGGTCAGTTTTAAATTCCAATCCCAAAGAAAGGAAATGCCAAAGAATGCTCAAACTACCGCACAACTGCACTCATCTCACACACTAGTAAAGTAATGCTCAAAATTCTCCAAGCTAGGCTTTAACAATACGTGAACCGTGAACTTCCTGATGTTCAAGCTGGATTTAGAAAAGGCAGAGGAACCAGAGATCAAATTGCCAACATCCACTGGATCATGGAAAAAGCAAGAGAGTTCCAGAAAAACATCTATTTCTGCTTTATTGACTATGCCNTTACTTTGATCTAGATAATCATTCACCAGACCTTCACCATTGTGTTCAGAACACAATGCCTAGTTACTTGAAGTGCGATAAGCACCAGTGAGCAGAACATAGCTATCAGACATCTTGGAGACACAAAGTCACACGTTCTTCAGGGAGGCGGGACAGAGAGCTTAGGGCAATGCCTAGGGGGTCAGCGATATCGCTGAGCAGCTCTCAAAACTTTAACCCTTCACGGGCAGTCCCCCGCACTTGAGGGTTTATCTCCTGTAGTGGAGAGAACCCCTAGTGGCTACTCTTAACCTCAGCTACTTTGCTAAGCCTGTGATTTTGGCCAAATTATTAATCTCCTCCAAGCCTTACTTTGTTCATCTTTATTTATTTTTATTTTTGGTCGCCACTGCAGAACTTGTGGCGATCTTAGTTCCTTGACTGGGGATTGAACCTGGGCCCTCAGCAGTGAAAGCTTGGAATCCTAATCGCTGGATGACCAGGGAGTTCCCATTTTATCTTTAATATGAGGTGTAGGATTAGGGAGCCTTATTCTGAAACTTGAATAATTTTATGGTATGCAAGTAGAATTTAGAGGATTTCTATAGTGATACAAGGATATTTCCACTGGGAAATATGATGCACATGTTGGGAGGGAGATGGGCATATGGAGAAAAATTGGACCATATGGGATTAGGAAATGAAAAATTATCTCCTCCTGCTAAATAAATGTGCCAAATATGAGCCTCTCATCCTAAGAACTGTCTTTCTTTTAGCAAGTGAGAAGACATTATGAGCATTTCCAAAATTAAAAAATATATATTCTTGTCATGTCAAATGTGAGATGAGTGTAGGCAGTGATGTGTTAGGTTCTAGGAAGGATATTTGTATTTAAGATGTGTTCTGGGTTATTTGGGAGATTACAGCTAAAATAAGACTATCCCAGATGAAACAATCAGTAAACAAAGCTGATCAGATATAACCATGAGCCAAAATTGATGATGAGCTGATTTAGTAAATCATGATACAACCATTCTGTGGAAAACTATCTAATTATCAAACAGAATGAATCACGTTTATATGTATTGACTTGGAAAGGTGTAGAAGACATATTGTCAAGTGAAAATAAGCAAGTGTTGAACAATATGAAGGAGATGATCATGTTTTTATAAAAAGCAAAACTGAGACTCCAAATAGATAATTCTCTGTTTGTATAAGTGTAAAAGAAGCACGGCGGGATGCACACCAGCATCCTACCACCAGTTACTTTAAGAGGGTGGAGTGGGACAGAAGAGGGAGAGGGAATTGTTGTTTAGTCTCTAAGTCATATCTGAGTCTTTTGCCGCCCCATGGACTGAAGCCTGCTGGCTCCTTCTGTCCGTGAGATTTCTCAGGCAAGAATACTGTAGTGGGTTGCTATTTCTTTCTCTAAGGGATCTTCCTGACCCGGGGATAGAACCCATGTCTCTTGCATTAGCAGATAGGCTCTTTACTACTGAGCCACCTTATGTTTTTTTTTTTTCTAATCTTTCTGTAATCTGAAATATTTAAATTGTTACCGTAAGTGTGTATTATACTTTTTACAAGTGTTGTTGTAAAACAAACAAACAAAAAGCCTCACCTTTGTTTCCTCAGGCCTCACCAGTGTGTGGGTGAGGTGCTGGTTCATATGGCTCCATCTTTTACTCTGCAGTATCCCCAGCTTTGTACTAAAACCCACCTGGTGGTTTCAGAGCCAGACTCTCCTGTTTAGCACGGGAGAGATTTCAACACGACCCTGGAGAAGGAAATGGCAACCACTCTAACATTCTTGCCTAGGAAATCCCATGGACAGAGGAGACTGGCAAGCTACAGTTCATGGGTTCCCAAAAAAGCCTGACATTAACTGAGCGACCAGGCAACTACGGAAGAATTTAACACGCCAGGTGGCTCAGATGGCAAAGAATCTATCTGCAAAGCAGGAGAGCTGGCTTCAGTTCCTGGGTCAGGAAGATTCCCCTGGAGAGGGGCACCGCAACCCACTCCAGTATTCTTGCCTGGAGAATTCCATGGACAGAGACAATGGGGTCAGAGTCAGACACAACTGAACAACTACACTTTTACTTTCAAGGCAGATGCCTGCCGCGAGGGGGCGCTGGCGGCGCTCAGCGCCCTGCCAGAGCTCTTTCCCCTCGGGATTCCCGAAGTATCTTCGTCAGGGAAGGAGAAAATGCCTTTCCTCTCGCTTCCCCATCCCCCTTTGCTGGGTGGTCACCGGTGGAGGGCCCACTTGGGCTCCCCGAGCAATCAGCCCTCCCAGTCTGGTCCCACTCTTCAGAAATGCCTGGGCCCTCGACGTGGGTACAGCCTCCGTGGGCATGTCCACACACAATGAGGGCTCAGTTGTGAGGGGGAAGCAGAAACTCGGTAAAGGGCAAGATCTAGGGTCCAGATGGGGCTCGAAGGAGGGACGGAGACAGGGGACATCAAATTGTGTACAGTAATGCCAGTAACATAAACAGAGTGGAAGGAGAGTGAGAAAGGGAAGAGCAGCCGGGCCAGCACTGTGGGTCAGTGCGGGGCACATTCTCCTTAAACACCATCTCACTGAAGGGTCCGCTTTGTGACCCTGATGGATGGAGACAAAAACAAGACTCCTCTGAAATCATGTCTGACCATAAAATCAAGAAATTGTCTAGACCACAAAAATGGCCACCAACCTCTATCCTGGGTAATGTGAGTGACTTTGGCTTCCTACCAATTACAGCTGTGGGCTTGCTTTGCTCCTTCTGCCTTTTAGATAAAGAAGAAGGTACCAAGTGCTTTGTGACAACCTAAAGGGATGGAGTGGGGAGGGAGTTGGGAGGAAGGTTCAGGATGGGGAGACACATGGTAATTCATGTCAGTGTATGGCAAAAACCATAATATTGTAAAGAAATTATCCTCCAATTTAGCTAATAAGTTTAAAAAATAGTAATCAGGTACCAATCCTAGAATCATCCCTGCTTCCTGACAACATCCAACCCAGAGCAGAGCCCCATTTCCTTGAACCCTCCCTAGAATCACCAAACACAAGCCCCCCAACCCTATCCTCAGCCCCTTTTAACACTGTCTTAGTCAAAAGAAATGCCATTGTCCCAGGTGGACATGGGAGAGAATGAATGATGGGGGTGGTGATGTCCGATACAGCAAGCCTTCGTGGGATAGGGTGGAAGGAAGAAATGCTGTACAGAGGTGCGCTTTGTGAGAGACAGCCACACCTTGGGCTGATGGAGACAGCAAGAGAAACAGGTCCTCTCAGAGTGCAGTTGTCAGCAGAGGGATGCCCGCCTCTAAGCCTGAAGTCCATGGACCAAAAGCCCTTCCACTTGTGTGTTGTTGCCAGGGCTTTGCCATCAATCACACAGAGAAAGGCTCCTTCCAACGGGAAGGACAATGCTGAGCTCTGAAGATCAGTCCTGGCTTCTTCCACATCTTACTGTAGGTGAGTGACCAAGGTGGGCCATTTCACTTGAGTCCAAGGGCAACTGACCCCAAGGAGGAGAAGATAGATGATAGGTGTCCAGAGCTGCATTTTGCAACCACTCTTTCCTCACCAGCTCTACCTCTAGTGGTTGCTGAATTTTACAGTTAATGGTACCCCAGCAGACCTTCAAGCTAGTGCATCTCTCGCCTAGCAAGGAGGTTTTGGATCTGGAGGGTCTTCCCTGGTGGTTCATATGGTAAACTGCCTGCATGCAGGAGATTGTTTTGATTTCTGGGTTAGGAAGATCCCCTGGAGAAGGGAATGGATATCCACTCCAGTATTCTTGCCTGGAGAATTCCATGGACAGTGGAGCATGGCAGGCCACAAAAAAGAGTGGGACATAACTGAGCGACTCACACTTAACTCTTGTATCTGGAGCATTTATATTTCAAAGCAAACAAAATTCATGGTGAATTGTGAATGACACACACAATTCCAGCGTGTACCATACTGCAGGTGGTGTATGAGAGAGCAAAATCAAGTCAACAGCAAGCTGCCTACATGATTAGAATAATCGAATCAACCAACATTTATTGGGGACCTACTTTCTATGAGGCTGGGCACTGAGGAATTAAAAGATAAATAGCTGATCTTCGTTATCTAGTGGGGAAGCTGAAATTATATCAACAAATCTAATGCAAAGTTATAGGAAATGTACCCAAATCACCATGGTGATAGGAAGAAGGGAATGATTACATCTATCAGAATGATCAAGCTTGTAAAGTTTGGATTTTAAAAGAAAAGAATCTTGAGGAGTTCTTAATCTAGCCTTCAGTACATTGGCCAACAGCCGGGGACATAAAGGTCAGCTCCATGTCCCTCTCCTGGAAGTGTGTGAGGGTCCTGGTCCCTAAAAGACATCTTTTCTGGCCCTTCATGTCACTGCTTTTCCTCTTGGTAGCCTGATAGAAGGATGGACTCAAAAAAGAGTCAACCACTGCTCAACTCTCTTGATCCCAATGGAATCTCATCCCCAAGGTACAGAGGCCATAGGAATTGGAGATGTATCATCATCACACTCTCAGCATCCTAATCCAGACACCAGAGAATGATGATCAGAAAAGATGTTGCAAGTGTCGAAAGTGTAGTTGTGATAACTCATGCAGCTTGCTGAAAGAGACTGGAGGGATTGGGAATTATGTCCCTCGGTCTAAGCAGTCTCTCTGCTAGATTTAATGTGGTCACATTTTTTTTTTCTGTTTTGAGAATGAGAGGAATACAGATGCCTACTTTATAAATATAAGAAAAACAACACTAAGGTTTGTAGAGCACTGTTGATTCAGGGAGGGAATCCACTTAGCTTATTCAAGCCACAAATTGAAGTGTGTGTGTGTGGACTCCACTGCATTTTTTTGTTCAGTGTCCTGTGCAAAATGGGCATAATACCAACTTCACAGGGCTGTGAGGACTAAATGTAGTCTTTTTGAAAGTGTCTTGTAATATAAATATCAGAAGGTCTCAGACACCTTGATGCTGGCTACTGGTATTATTACACAGAAAATAAGCTAACCTTTTCCAAAGAAGCTCAGAAACATCCCTAAGTGCTGCCTGATCCTGCCTCCCATCGTGTCAGCATCGTCGGTCAGGCAGTATGTAGTGACACGGCCAGCAGTAGTGCGAATTTCAAACAGTTGAATGAGAACCCTGTTATTTGTTTAGTTCCCATCTTCTTGTCTCAAAGGGGTCTTAACGTAAGGAATATTAGGCAGTTCTTGATCTGTAATGTAAGGAATATTAGGCAGGATGTGTGTGTATGTTTATGTCTTAAGTCAATAATTTAAAATGTTGACACAGTTCCAAGATGCCTTGAGGGGAAAATTTGGCCACAATTTCAGTGTGAAAGTGACACTGACATTGTAAAAAGAACACACTAGGAGACAGTGGTTCCAGTGGTGCAACCCTGTTCCACCCGGAAATACTGGGTGTATATCCTAAAATCTTCAAGTGTCTGGAAGAGTGATTTCCTTCTTAAAATGAATCATATCCTGCTCTGTGTGCAGGAATCTAACTATTTAGGAGACATCTCTTTCCTCGATGGTGAGAATTCAGCCTGGGGTGGGTCACCATGGATCCCAGAGCTGCCTTTAGATTTGAAAATGTCTCTTGAGAAATGGGAGTACTTTTCCAGCAAAGAAACCTACTGATTCAACATTCAGTTCCAGCTTCTATGTCAGATGCTGATGTGGAAAAGATTCTTGTGTTGTGGGAAATCTCGGGACTGATGACTATAACAGATTGCACAGAGACAACATTAAGTAACGCTGAACTTTAAAAAATACTGTGTAATAGTCAAGTGTTTACAGATGAAATGATATGAGATGAGATTTGGGATTTGTAACTGACTGGGGGTAGAGGATGTGGGGTACAGATGAAACAGAACTAGCCATGTGTTGATAATTACTGAAAGTAGGTGATAGGTCCTTGGGGATTCATTATACTATTTTCTCTACTGTTGTAAATATTTGAAGATTTTCATATAAAAAGTTAACAAAAACCCCCAAAGGTATGACTTGTTTGAATGAAAGAGCTTTTTTTAAAACAAATAATTCATAGAAGTTGCATACTAAAATATAAAATAAAACTAACATTGATGAAAGTGAAAGAGGAGAGTGAAAAATTTGGCTTAAAGCTCAACATTCAGAAAACGAAGATCATGGCATCTGGTTCTATCACTTCATGGGAAATAGATGGAGAAACAGTGGAAACAGTGTCAGACTTTATTTTGGGGGGCTCCAAAATCACTGCAGATGGTGA
>SJYV01049162.1:199724-233293 GCA_006410875.1 Neotragus pygmaeus | reverse complement strand
TGATGGTAAAGCTGAAACTCCAGTACTCTGGCCACCTCATGCAAAGAGTTGACTCATTAGAAAAGACCCTGATGCTGGAAGGTATTGGGGGCAGGAGGAGAAGGGGACGACAAAGGATGAGATGGCTGGATGGCATCACTGACTCGATGGACATGAGTCTGAGTGAACTCCGGGAGTTGGTGATGGACAGGGAGGCCTGCCGTACTGGGATTCATGGGGTTGCAGAGTCGGACATGACTGAGCGACTGAACTGAACCGAACATTATTGGCGCTTATTCTGTGCTTGGCATATAACTATATTATGTGCATATATTAATATAATGTGTTTTATGTAATGTATAGATATTCATATGTATTTAACATCATATAATATATATATATATATATATATACACTAAATACACATGTCTAGGCAGTGTATCAATTAATTTAATTCTTTTCAACAATCCTATGAGGTAAGCTCAATGTAAACTAGTAGGTGATATGCAGGTTAAATGCCGAACACAAGGTTGTTAACCATATTTGAACGCTAACTCCATCACCCATGCCCCCTTTTTCTCTGTTTATATTTGAATTTATTTAATTGGAGAATAATTACAATATTGTAATGGCTTTTGCCATACATCAGTATGAATTGGCCATAGGCATACACGTGTCCCCTCTTTCTTAAACAGCACCTCTGCTGTTGCCTGTTCAGGCTGTGCTGTACGTTGGCGCCAACTTCCTTTATCAGTTTTTTTTTTGTTTTTGTTTTTTTAATTGATTTGGGAGGAGTGGGTGGTTGGAAAATTTTTTTACAAGACTGTTCAGCAACTCTGCTGAAGCATTCTGTCCTGCTTGGCTCCAGGCGCGCGGTTGGTGGGACCGAGACCCGGGTGCATTCAGGGGTTGGGGGAAGGTTGGCTCAGAAGGCAGGTTACCCCATCCCCACCCCGTCCCGGGACGCGCACCTGGAGCGGCGCGCTGGCTGTCTAGTGGCGCCATCTGGTGGCCAGAAGCCCCACAGCGGCGCCTCCACGGGGCGGGGTCGAAGCTGAGGAGGTCCAAGACCTCCAAACCCACGCGCCTGGGCCGCTGTTTAACTCTGAACCCAGCGGGCCTTGGGAGGGCGATCTGGTCTCCGGCCACGGACCCTCAGGGAGCGCTCTGCTCCTTCCAGGCCGCCTTCCCGGCTCGAGGAAGGCTTCCCTTAAGAATTTGCTCCACCTTCGAAAAGAGAATTCATTTAAGAGGGGGTGTTTTTGCCTAAGGACTCTTGAAATGAGCCCTTAAACATTTCCTAGTACTTAAAATTCATGTATTTATCCATGTAGGCACATGCATATTTCTTTATCACCTCACCTCTTTCCAGAAAGGGATATTTAAGCTGGAATTATGACATATAATTGTCTCCCCTCACCACAGTCATCTTAGTCTTGTGAAGAGCAAGTATGATGACCCCTCAGAGCCCTGGCCCATGATGGAGTCAGCATCTGGCAGCGGTCTTGAGGACCTCCTGCACGGGTTCTGAGACCCCTGGACTGGCAGATCGGCCCTTCCCCCTGGCGCTGGAGGAAAATGACACAACTGGAGAGGCAGAACAGTGCTCTGGGGCCCTGGCAGAGGGCACAGTGCTCCAGGAGGTGCAGCCCCCGTCAGAGCAGGGCTCTGGGTACCAATTCTCTCTCTCCCATTAGCCTGCCTGTGCAAGGTGAATTCCCAGGACTTCACGGCTTCCTGAACCCGAAGGCAACCCGCTATGGCGCATGCTCCGGCTCCTATGGTCGGCACTGCTGTGGGCTAGGCACAGCCTGAAGGAAGCTCCTTCCTGGGCCCTCTTCAGCTCACAGGTCACAGGCCATGCACAGTTCCACACCTCCTACTACGTGAAGCAGGTCCTGGCTGCCACAGAGGTGGGGGACACCCCCCCAAAGGTGGCCCCTCACCCAGACCCGCTAGAGATACTTCAGTGACTGTCCAAGTCTATGGCGCCTTTCCTGGCCCAAGACTGTACTGGCCATCTACTTCACCTCGTGAACACTGTGTTATTATGCTTTAGGGCACCACTCTCCACGAAAAGGCAGGTTCCTAACTGAAGGGTGAGGTCATTTATTATGTCACTCCATTAAAGAGGAAGAATAGTCCTGCTGTCTGAGCAGAGAATATTCCGGTGGGCTGCAGAGCCAGTGATCTCACTTTGCATATAGAGGGAGGATGTTGCAGGTTTTTGGAACAGTCCTGTTTTGAATATTCTCCCTGTGATGGTGACTATAAGCCATCACATGTCCTGGAAACTCCATAACCCTTTGAAAGCCTCTTGATTTTGGAAACGGAATAAAGATGTTTAGTCAAATATATTTTGACTTATNTTGCAGGTTTTTGGAACAGTCCTGTTTTGAATATTCTCCCTGTGATGGTGACTATAAGCCATCACATGTCCTGGAAACTCCATAACCCTTTGAAAGCCTCTTGATTTTGGAAACGGAATAAAGATGTTTAGTCAAATATATTTTGACTTATGGTTCTTAAAATATGGGCAAGATTTTAGGGTTTTATCCAACTCTGAAGATCTGTAACCCCACATTTACCAGACAAGATTAAGTAATCACTTTTGATTATCTAATGACATAGTGGCAGAAGAGGAGCTAGAACAAAAGATCTGACTTCGCTCTGGATGTTAATTGAGACTTTTCCAAACATGGCTCAAGAGAAGTCAGCTTTCCTAAATCAGATGCAAGAACCATCTCTTGGTTTGGAGCAAGCTCTGCCTGCTCCATCCTGCAGGTCTTTACTCATCCCCCTTCTTCCCGCTTAACACATCTCCATAATGATGGCTTTCATCTGTTAGCTCGCATGTGCCTGGCACAGTATGAGAAGAGACGGAGTTCACTTCTGGACTGAACTGTGTTTCTCTGCAGGTGAGCTCTCATCTGTATTATATCCATCTACCCTTGGCAAGGACAAGCCCTGGAATAACCCAGTGTCCCTATATTAGCAGTATATTTGGAGAGTCTGCTATTACCTTAGAGGCTATAAGTCCTCGAGGGCAAGGAACACAGAATCACTACTCTGAATCTCCAGGCAGCTAATAAAGTATTACACCCTGTGGGCATTTGATAGCTATTGCTATTTGCTTCTCTTCTCCCACGTGAAATCTTAGGATTCCACCACTTGGGAACTCAGTTCTATCGGGCCACTCCTCTTCCAAGCTCAGCTTTGGGAAATAAGGAGTGTGTCTTCCCACATACGGCTCTTTTCAACTTAATGTGTTCATTTGAGCACCTAGAAACCATGGTGACAGGTGCCACAGAAATAGAAAGAGCAGGGAGGTGGAACACAGAAAGGGAGGGCCCGAAACACCGGGGGGCTGGAAGCAGTGCTTTCGGGACACCAGTGTTTATTTTGAGCCAGTGGGATTATTTATCATGTCTTCATGCACAGCCTCTCCCTTGGGAACATAGATGCTGTCGCTTCCTTACGCACTTAGATTCTCTGGGTCTCCAGAGGAGGAGAGACGCTGCATTCAGGGTTTAAAGATACATGTCAACATCACTACGTCCTACCTGTGTCACTTGTCACTTTTCAGTGCACATTCATGCATATTACTTCCCTTATTTGATGCTAACTGTGGGCAGATATTAATAGTGTTCACTCCTATTTTTCTGATGAATTTGAGGCTCAGACTAATTCATCTAACATCACATGGCAGGTAAGGGGTCAGAGCTAACCTCCAGCTCTGTTTCCTTGAGCAGGCCTGCCTCTGCTAAGATTGGGCTGTACAGTGATGGGAACTCAAGGCAGGCAGGACAGATGGCCAGTGCATTTTGGCCCATGTCATTCAGGTTAGAATGAGCTAGGTACAGTGAATTATGGAGAGACAGCTGGCACTTCTGTATGAAGCCCACAGAAAGCTGTGATTGGCTGCAGGAGAAATTTTGCTAATTTTATGCCCTGAGACAAAGAAAAAGGTAAACCGTAAGTGGATCCTGTTTTCGAGGCCAATTCTTCTTCACCGGCACGAGCAAACTTAAGTGCTTTCAACTTGATCAGCCTGTGCTAATCCTCTGGTCCTGAGAAAGGCCACACAGCTGTCTCTGTCCCTCCTCAAAGCAGGCTGAGCCAAAGGCAACAGGAAATAGAGTTCTGGCATAGTGGCTGGGCAAGTTCCAACCGCATATCCAGGACCCCGCCTTGTGCATGTCTGATGTAGTTGAACAGNCAGCCTGTGCTAATCCTCTGGTCCTGAGAAAGGCCACACAGCTGTCTCTGTCCCTCCTCAAAGCAGGCTGAGCCAAAGGCAACAGGAAATAGAGTTCTGGCATAGTGGCTGGGCAAGTTCCAACCGCATATCCAGGACCCCGCCTTGTGCATGTCTGATGTAGTTGAACAGTGCTGCCTACAAATCCTGCCTCTTTTTGTCCTCATGTTACTGAGCAGCACCTTATGGGGCTTTCCTGGGACAGATTTCCCTGTCCTTCTGCCTCTTCTATGATTTGAGTAAGCAACAGTATTAGTTCATGTGTCTTGAGAATGAGTGGTGGATAAGTTTGTTTGAAACTCCACTATATGGAGTTTATCATGGCTGAAGGTATTTTTTAATGTAGAAATTTCTTTTTCTATTTTAAGTAACCAAAGTCCATTCTCAAGAATTCATTGTCCAACAACTAAAACACTCCCAGGATTTGTTTCTTATTTATACTGATTCTGCCTTCTGTTATCATCCAAGAGCCTCTGGAATGGCATTTGCTTTTCAGCAGGTATCTAGAATCTAGGGTCAAGAACTAACTCAGAAAACGAAGTTTCTTTTAAAAATTATAAAAGAGTTTGATCAGACATGACCTCTAGTGCATCTGTGCTACTATGACACAAGGCTTGTGTACATCTTTTAGCAGAGTCCAGCCCTTCTTGTTGGTGGACAAGCTTTGTTACTTCTGCAGCAAGTTGTTTGTGAAGACCCCACTTCACTGGCTCTTTGACATGCAGCTGCATTATTTATGTATATGGTCAATCTCTGGAAGGGACAGAAAAATGAAGAGTTTCAGGAACTTTTCTATCAAATCATCTTGCTATCTGTGAAGAATTGATACAACTCAAATGGTGATGTCTTATCTCTGTTTAGCCAAACAGCATTGCCAGTGGACTTTCCCAGTTTTGCTCCAGTTGTAATTAGAGGAATAGATTCCAAAAATGTCTTTTCCAGCCAACTTATGGGTGAACTCATATCCGGATATGATATTGCCAAGCTGATCAGATCCACCTAGTTAGACCCAGCGTCCATTAGGCTGAAACAGGTAGTAGAAATCACAAGCCTAGATACAATAGCCAGGACAGGGAAGCAATCTAACTGACAGAAAAATGGATAAAGAAGATGTGATACATATACAATGGAATAGTACTTAGCCATTAAAAGGAACAAAATTGGGCCATATAAAGAGATATGGATGGACCTAGAGTCTGTCATACAGAGTGAAGTAAGTCAGAGAGAAACAAATGTCATATATTAACACATATGTGGAATCCAGAAAAATGGTACTGATGAAACCTATTCACAGGGCAGGAATAGAAATGCAGACACAGAGAAGGGACAGGTGGACACAGAGGTGGAAGGAGAGGTGGGGGGGATTGGGAGAGTGGCACTGATATATATACACCATGTGTAAAACAAATAGCTGATGGGAACCTGCCATATAGCTCAGGGAGCTTAGCTCGGTGCTCTGTGATGATCTAGAAGGGCGGGATGTGAGGGGGTTCCAAGAGCGGGGGATATATGTATAAGTGTGAGTCATTCAGTCATGTCCAACTCTTTGTGACCCTCATGAACGTAGCCCACCAGTCTCCTCTGTCCATGGAGTTCTCCAGGCAAGAATACTGGAGTGGGTAGTCATTCCCTTCTCCAGGGGATCTTCCCAACCCAGGGATCAAACCCGGCTTCCTGCATTGCAGGCAGGTTCTTTATGATCTGAGCCCGATATATATATATGTATAGTTAATTTACTTCCTTGTACAGTAGAAACTTATGCAATATTGTAAAGAAATTATTCTCCAAAAAAAAAAAAANCAGGCAAGAATACTGGAGTGGGTAGTCATTCCCTTCTCCAGGGGATCTTCCCAACCCAGGGATCAAACCCGGCTTCCTGCATTGCAGGCAGGTTCTTTATGATCTGAGCCCGATATATATATATGTATAGTTAATTTACTTCCTTGTACAGTAGAAACTTATGCAATATTGTAAAGAAATTATTCTCCAAAAAAAAAAAAAAGAAAGGAAGGGAAAGAAATCACAGGCCTGGAGTACCTGGTATAAGAGCTTTGCCAGACTATTGCCTTTTAGGCTCTTGAGCCCAGTCGAAGCGCCCAGCCAACTCAGCAGCTTGCCCCGCTGGGCCCCCACCCCGTGTAAGGGGCCGCCCACTGCCCTTAGGAAGTCCACCAGGAGATACTGCTGCTACCATGCGAGGTGTCCAGCATCATGAAGTTGCCCCAGGTCCTCCTATTAGTGAAGAGCTGCAGGAGATGAACCGCCAGGGCCTCAAGCCCTGGGCAAAGGCATGTACTCTGCGACCATCGCCTGGTGCTCCTGGGAACCACCACTCCCATCTCCCAGGGGCGCTCGGCGCCTCCCACTAGTGACNTATCAAATCATCTTGCTATCTGTGAAGAATTGATACAACTCAAATGGTGATGTCTTATCTCTGTTTAGCCAAACAGCATTGCCAGTGGACTTTCCCAGTTTTGCTCCAGTTGTAATTAGAGGAATAGATTCCAAAAATGTCTTTTCCAGCCAACTTATGGGTGAACTCATATCCGGATATGATATTGCCCAGCTGATCAGATCCACCTAGTTAGACCCAGCGTCCATTAGGCTGAAACAGGTAGTAGAAATCACAAGCCTAGATACAATAGCCAGGACAGGGAAGCAATCTAACTGACAGAAAAATGGATAAAGAAGATGTGATACATATACAATGGAATAGTACTTAGCCATTAAAAGGAACAAAATTGGGCCATATAAAGAGATATGGATGGACCTAGAGTCTGTCATACAGAGTGAAGTAAGTCAGAGAGAAACAAATGTCATATATTAACACATATGTGGAATCCAGAAAAATGGTACTGATGAAACCTATTCACAGGGCAGGAATAGAAATGCAGACACAGAGAAGGGACAGGTGGACACAGAGGTGGAAGGAGAGGTGGGGGGGATTGGGAGAGTGGCACTGATATATATACACCATGTGTAAAACAAATAGCTGATGGGAACCTGCCATATAGCTCAGGGAGCTTAGCTCGGTGCTCTGTGATGACCTAGAAGGGCGGGATGTGAGGGGGTTCCAAGAGGGGGGGATATATGTATAAGTGTGAGTCATTCAGTCATGTCCAACTCTTTGTGACCCTCATGAACGTAGCCCACCAGTCTCCTCTGTCCATGGAGTTCTCCAGGCAAGAATACTGGAGTGGGTAGTCATTCCCTTCTCCAGGGGATCTTCCCAACCCAGGGATCAAACCCGGCTTCCTGCATTGCAGGCAGGTTCTTTATGATCTGAGCCCGATATATATATATGTATAGTTAATTTACTTCCTTGTACAGTAGAAACTTATGCAATATTGTAAAGAAATTATTCTCCAAAAAAAAAAAAAAGAAAGGAAGGGAAAGAAATCACAGGCCTGGAGTACCTGGTATAAGAGCTTTGCCAGACTATTGCCTTTTAGGCTCTTGAGCCCAGTCGAAGCGCCCAGCCAACTCAGCAGCTTGCCCCGCTGGGCCCCCACCCCGTGTAAGGGGCCGCCCACTGCCCTTAGGAAGTCCACCAGGAGATACTGCTGCTACCATGCGAGGTGTCCAGCATCATGAAGTTGCCCCAGGTCCTCCTATTAGTGAAGAGCTGCAGGAGATGAACCGCCAGGGCCTCAAGCCCTGGGCAAAGGCATGTACTCTGCGACCATCGCCTGGTGCTCCTGGGAACCACCACTCCCATCTCCCAGGGGCGCTCGGCGCCTCCCACTAGTGACGTCACGCTGTGGCCAGCTGGCTGGAAGAGAAGAGGTCCGGCAGCGCCAGGAGGTGTTCACCGTGAAATGAGTCGGCCTGGGGTCCAGGCCGCCGTAGATGGGCCTGGGGAAAGAGCTCTGGGAGCTCTGTCTTTGTACATGTCTCGGGGAGGAAGTTGAACAGACCTCGAGCCTTCTGTACCACCATCAACCCCTGAGTGTCCATGTAGGCCTCACGACGTCCCGGGGGCAAGACTCCTAACCCGCCTGCGGTACCAAATCACCGTGAAGTGCACGGCGATAAGGGTGCCGCCTTCTTGGTGAAGCGCTGGACCAAGAGAAAGAGGATGATGAGGGTGGGGATGAAGATGATGAAGACGAAGCCGGTCTGCCGGAAGGATGTGAAGAAGAGGATGAGGATCAAGATGAACCAGGACGCTGGTGTCTGTCTAGGTTGGTCTGATCTGTGAGATACCTCTGGTCAGTGGCAGAACCCGGAGTGTAAGGACACTGGGGTGTATTTCTGTACCGGGGTGCATTGATTGGAGATTTTCCTTTTGAGGGGGAAAGAAGTAGGATTTGGTCACCTGGTTTTGAGTGGACTGCCTGCTGTACTTGGATTTTCCCTTCTGGGATGAGGAGGCCTTTGGCCACCTGGCACCGCCAGAGTTGTGTTTGGAAAAATCCCCTTAAGGCTGAGGCTGGTCTGTACCCCTGTCAAAAACAATAGGTAGGAAATCTATTCTTGTGCCAGGAAACTGTAGCCCTGGGAAGCCAGTGAGCACTGGTTTATTTAGTTCTGCTTTGTCTGTTTCTGGTAATATCTACTGTGTGAAAGAACAATGGGGGAAACTGAGGGCCTGAATGACACTTTTTAAAAAAACTAGAGTTTCTAAGTATGGGTAATGTGGAACTAAGTTCACTGGCCTGGCTGCCCGACTTAAATAAACGTTGAAAGTTGAAACTTAGTGACAATATAATTTCTGGAGGCTTGGAAGTCCTGGCAGAGAAATGTCTAAATATTCCTTACAATTTGAGTGGAAACGAAATCAAAGATCTTTCTCTCATGTCTTGGCTGTTGTAAATAGTGCTGCTGTGAACACTGGGCTGCATTTATCTTCTCAAATTAGGAAATTTCGCCTTGCTTTTCCCAGATGTATACCCAGGAGTGGGTTTGCTGGGTCACATTTGTAGTTGTTGCTCAGTCACCAAGTTGTGTCTGGCCCTTTGCACCCCCATGGACTGCAGCAAGCCAGGCTTCCCTGTCCTTCACTATCTCCCTGAGTTTGCGCAAACTTATGTCCATTGGTGTTGCTGTCCAACCATCTCATCCTCTGTCACCCACTCCTCCTCCTCCCCTCAATCTTTCCCAGCATCATTGTCTTTTCCAATGAGTAAGCTCTTTGCATCCGTGGCCAAAGTATTAGAGCTTCAGCATCAATCCTTTCAATGAATATTCAGGGTTGGTTTCCTTTAGGATTGACTGGTTTGATCTCCTTGCCATCCAAGGGACTCTCAAGAGTCTTCTCCAAGACCACAATTGGAAAGCATCTATTCTTCAGTGCTCAGCCTTCTTTATGGTCCAACCCTTACATCCATACATGACTATTGGGAAAACCATAGCTTTGACTATACCGACCTTTGTTGGCAAAGTGATATCTTTGCTTTTTAATATGCTGTCTAGGTTGGTAGCTCTATTTTAAGAATTTTGAGAAACCTCCATATTGTTCTCCATAGTGGCTGTACCAGTTTGCATTCCCACCAACAGTGTAGGAGGGTTCCATTTTCTCCACATTTATTGTTTGTAGATTTTTTGATGATTGCCATTCTAACCTATGTGAGGTGATAACTGATTGTAGTTTTGATTTGCATTTCTCTGATAGTGATGTTGAGCATCTTTTCTCATTTGTTGGCCATCTGTATGTCTTCTTTGAAGAAATGTCTATTTAGAAAGGTCTTCTGCCCATTTTTAAAAAATTGGGTTGTGTGTTTTTTGGTTATTGAGCTGCATGAGCTATTTGTATATTGGTAATTAATTCCTTGTCTGTTGCTTCATTTGCAAATATTTTCTCTCATTCTGAGGGTTGTCTTTTTGTCTTGTCTATGGTTTCCTTTGCTGTACAAAAGCGTTTAAGTTTAATTAGGCCCCAATTTGTTTGTTTTTATTTTCATTATTAGGCAGTGGATTGAAAAAGATCTTGCTGTGATTTATGTCCCAGAGTGTTCTACCTATGTTTTCCTCTATGAGTTTTATAGTATCTGCCCTTACATTTGGGTCTTTAATCCACTTTGGATTTATTGTTGTGTATGGTGTTAGGGAATGTTCTACTTTTATTCTATATGTAGTTGTCCAGTTTCCCCGGCACCACTTACTGAAGAGACTGGATTTTCTTCATTGTGTATTCTCGCCTCCTTTGTCACAGATCAGGTGGCCATAGGTGCATGGGTTTATCTCTGAGCTTTCTCTCCTGTTCCATTGATCTATGTTTTTGTTTTTGTGCCCATACCACATTGTTGTGATTACTGCAGTAATGAAGCTTTGTAGTGTAGTCTGAAGTCAGGGAGCCTGGTTCCTCCTGCTCTGTTCCTCAGAAAAAGTATTTTTGAACTGCTGCAGCGAATCACATACTTAGATGCATTTGACCAGGAGGACAGGCCCGATAGGGTCCTGCTAGTTACAGACTCAGTCTTAAATCTGAAATGATCAAAGGTGACTGGAAAGTTATAGAATATGGCAAAAAAAAAAAGTGATTAAGGGACTCACTATTTAGGAAAAGAGGGATGGACCAATTTGGACTAGTTAGAGAGTAATTATAGGACCAAAAATCGTGTTTTTATTTTCCAACTAGTTGACATTATTCAGTAAACTCTTTAGAATTATTTTTGCACCTAGTTTGTCTCTCTTTTTAAAAATTGTGGAAAAAGACACAAGATTTATAATCTTAGACATTTCTAAGTGTACAGCACTAAGTATATTCATACTGTTGTGCAACCTCTCTCCAGAACTTTTTAATCTTGCAAAACTCAAACTCTGTGCCCATCAAACAACTTCCCCAGCCCCCTCGGCACTATCATTGTACTTTCTGTTTCTACGAATTTGACTTCTCTAGATGCCTCACATAAGTGCATTTGACTTTTTGTGACTGGTTTATGTCACTTAACATAATGTCCTCCCTGTTCCTTTATGTTGCAGCATGTGCCAGTGTTTCCTTCTTTTTGAGGCTAAATAATATTCCATTGTACGTATATATACATTGTAATTATGCAGTCACCTGTTGATGGATACTTGGGTAGCTTCCACTTCTTGGCTGTTGTGAATAGTGCTATTATGAACATGAGGATGCACATAATCTCTTCAAGATCCCGCATGGATTCTTTTGGCTATATTCCCAGACGTGGGATTGCTGGCTTGTCTTAGTTTGTTTGGGCTGTTATAATAGAAGACCTTATACTGGGTGGCTTACAAACAAGGGAAATTTATTTCTCAGGGTTCTGGAGGTTGGAAAGTGCAAGATCAGGACAAATTAGGTGTCTGCTGGGATCTGTTTTTGGTTCATAGCTGGCAGTCTTTTTGCTATGTTCTCACATGATGAGATGGGTGAGGGAGTCTGTGGGGTCTTCTTTGTAAGGGCACTAATCTGATCATAAGGACTCTGCCTTTATGGCCTAAACACCTCACTTCTCAGGGACTCTGGCTCCAAATGCCTTCACAGCAGGGGTTAGGATTTCAACATATGAAAATTAGAGGGAAACAAACATTCAGTCCCTTACCTGGATCATATGGTAATTCAATTTTTAATTTTTTGTGTAGCCGCCATACTCTTTAACACAGTGGCGACACTATTTTACTTTCCTACCAGCAGTGCACAAGAGTTCGTATTTTTCCATATCCTGGCCAACAATTGTTATTTTCTAGTTTTTTTTTTGCTTGTTTTTTGGCAGTAGCCATCCTCGTGGGTGTAAGGTATTATCTTACTGTGATTCTGACTTGCATTTCCCTGATAAATAATGATGGTTAGCATTTTTTCATGTGCTCTTTGGTCATTTGTATATCTTCTTCGGAGAAATGTCTAGTCAAATCCATTGCCCACTTTAAAATTAGGTGGTGGTTGTTGCTATGGTTATTGAATTGTAGAAGTTCTTTATGTGTTCTGGATAGTGACCCCTTACGAAGTATGATGTGCCTGCACGCTCAGTCGAGTCCAACTCTTTGTGACCCCATGGACTGTAGCCCACTAAGCTTCTCTTCCCATGGAATTTTCCAGGCAAGAATACTGGAGTAGGTTGCCATTTCCTTCTTCAGAGGATCTTCCAGACCTAGGGATCGAACCCGCGTCTCTTGTGTCTTCTGCATTGGCAGGCGAGTTCTTTACCAGCTGAGCCACCAGGGAAGCCCCAAGTATATGATATATACCAAGTATATGATTCGCGAATACGTTCTTCCACTCCACCGATTGCCTTTTCACCGCTTTTTCACTGTCTGTTCCAACTCCTTGGACCCTAGGGGTCGCCATCCCTGAATCAGCCGGAAGAGGGCGCATCATTGCAAGAACAGAGCTGGGGGAGGATGTCAGGATCTACTGGGTTACATATCCCCACTAATAAGTTCTCTATCTAAAGGTGCAGCAAAAATTATAGACAGTTTATTGAAGAATTTCAATAAACTTTATTTCCTTTGAAAACTAAAAGGAGCAATATATATGACTGATAAATGTATTTAAAACATTAAATGCTTAAGGAAATTCCCTAGTGGTTCAGTGGCTAGGATTCTAACACTCTCACTGCTGGGGGCCCTAGTTTGATTCTTGGTTGAGGAACTAAAGTCCCACAAGCTGGTGTAGCCACGAGGTGTGGCCATAATAATAATAATAATAAATAATAAAACTAAACAAATAAAAAAATAATTTTATTACAAATAAAGAAATAAAAATAATTTACTGACATATTGTGCTTCATAGGTGCCAGTCACTGCTCTTAGCACTTTACCTATATTTAACTTACATGCATTTAGTCACAAAAGCCCTGGGAAGTAGGTATTATTATCACTCTCCTTTGAAGATAAGGAAACTGAGGCAAGGGAGGCTGAGAAACTGGTCCAAGACCCCACAGTTACGAAGTGGCAGAGCTGAAATTTGAACTGGCAGACTGGCTTTGGAGCTTGTGCTTATGGCCTTGGATGGTTTGATTTTTAAAATTTTAAAAGAAATATAGTTAATTTACAGTATTATATTAGTTTCAGATATTCAGCATTCTGATTCAGTATTTTCACAGATTATATGCCATTAAAAGTTTTTAGAAGATAATGGCTATAATTCCCTGTGCTATATAATATATAGCCTTGTCACTTATCTGTTTTATATATAGTAGTTCATCCCTCTTAATCCCATAGCCCTAATTTGTTCCTCCTCCGCCCTTCCTTCTCCTTCTTGGTAACCATTAGTTTTCTGTATCTGTGAGTCTGTTGCCATTTTGCATATACATTCATTTATATTATTTTTTAGATTCCACATATAAGTGATATTGTATAATATTTGTCTTTGACTTATTTCACTAAGCATAATATTCTCTAGGCTCATGTTGCTACTAATATTCCCGGGGGTGTGTGTGTATACCACAGTTTCTCTATCCATCGCCTGTTGATGGGCACTTGGGTTGCATCCATATCTTGGCTATTGTAAATTGAGCTGTTAGGAACATGGGGGTGCTTGTATCTTTTTGATGGATGGTTTGGTTTTTACTTGTGGAGAAAGTTTTTCCACTTCAACCAACTTGATCCAATAGGATATGTGTTACAAAGTCATTCCTTTTAAGATTCCATTTTCTCACTTGTACCTTCCGAAAAATTCACCATTGACTTAGGTGTTTGATGTAGGATTTGGTGTCACAGAGCCTTGGAACATCACCCAGGGGCTCCCAAAATCGTCTCTTAGCTCTGTTGTTCAGATGCCTGGGAACCTTGCTTATAGCCAAACTTGAAAAAAAATTCAGAATAAGTTAAAACACACAAGCAAAAAGACATAGACATAAGGGGGGAAAACTCCTAATAAGAAAGGATTTTTAAAAGTTATCATAATACCATTATCACATTCAATAAAGTCAAAAATAATCCCTTAATGTCATCTAATATTAGAGTCTAGTTTTCTCAGACTATTTCTGTTTTCTTTGATTATCAAAACTCTCCTTTCATGGGTGTGTTTAGTTTAGGTCTCTTAAGTCTTTTTTAACCTATAAAATAATGCCTTCCTTTTAGTTTTAAAACATATTATTTGTGGGTGAAATTGGGTCATTTATCCTGTGCGATAACACGGGAAAACTGAGAAAATCAGTTTAAGATGTTTTTGTGGCTCCCTGTGTCCCTAGACGCTATTCCACTAGGGGTGTTCAGTCAAAATACCGTATTTTAAAGTCACTTGAGATAATTCTTCCCTATGTGATTATGAAATCAGTTTGATACACTGTTAGTTTCATTTGTTCCAGTTTGTTTTTGATTGATGGGAGTTGCCTTTTCTAAATATGATTTCATTTTACAATGCTGCAAGATATCTACATGGTAAAAAGTCAAAGTTATAAAAAGATATGAACATAGAAGTATAGCTCCCATGACTGCTGTCTTCTCCATCCAAGAGTCAATCTATTCCTTGCCTTGGAGATGCTTTTGGTTTTTTAAAATTAGTTTGACTTTATCCTCCTACTGTTGTTTATATGTGTGCTGTTTGTATTCCTCCTCGCTTCTTCTGACCTTGTATTTCTGGAGGCCATCCTTATTCCTTTTTTTATAGCAGCATAACATTCCACTGTGTGTGGGTTCTGGAATTTTCCAACCAGTCCCATACTGATGGACATTTGAGTTGTTCCCAGGCTTGGCTACTGCAGATAATGCTGCAGAGTGTATGTCATTTTGCAGTTTTGGTCGTTATGTTTGGGGTAGACTTCTGGAACTGTGATTGTTGGGTCAAAGGGAAAAGGCACGTGCAGTGTTGCTAGACATGACAAAATTCTTCTCTGTAAAGATTGTTCTATTTTCAGTTCCCATCAGCATTGTAGCAGAGTGTTTCCTTGGAACCTTACCAATAGAGTGTATTGTCACACTTTTGGATTTTTGTTTATCTGAAATATAAGAAGTGATATCTCAGGGTAGCTTAAATTTGCAGTTCTCTTGCGATGAGCAACAGTTCATTGGTTTCATTTACTTTTCTTTTTCTGTGCAATGCCTGTTTATATCTCATTTTAAAAAATCAAGTTATTGGGCTTTTTCTTCTTCAAAGTCTTTAATCATTAAGGATATTAGCCTTCTGTCTATGATAGAATTTGCAGTTATCGCTCCCAGGTTTTCATTTGCCTTTTGATTTTACTTAAGACTTTAAAAAGGTTGCCATACAGCCAAATTTATTATTGTTTTCTCTTATTAGTTTTGGATTTTGCCTCTCCTAGGATATAAAATATTTCACCCATTTTTCTCTGTTATTTGTATGGTTTCATTTTTACATTTAACCCTTTGACCCATTTAGAATTATTCTGGTGTTTAGCGTAAGAATAGATCCAATTTTATCTTTTTCCTTATGGGTGTCCACTTGTATGTGAATTATATCTTAATAGGGCTGTTATAAATATATATATATATATATATATATATACTTGGAACAATACATCCTATGCTTTAATAGTGGTTGATTCTGGATGGTAAGATTCAAAATATTCTATTTTTTTTCTTTATATGAATAGATATGCCCTATTCTATTCTCCTATATTTGCAGGAACTTCAGTTCAGTTCAGTCACTCAGTCATGTCCGACTCTTTGCGACCCCATGAATCGCAGCATGCCAGGCCTCCCTGTCCATCACCAACTCCCGGAGTTCACTCAGACTCACGTCCATCGAGTCAGTGATGCCATCCAGCCATCTCATCCTCTGTTGTCCCCTTCTCCTCCTGCCCCCAATCCCTTATGGCAGAAAGTGAAGAGGAACTAAAAAGCCTCTTGATGAAAGTGAAAGTGGAGAGTGAAAAAGTTGGCCTAAAGCTCAACATTCAGAAAACGAAGATCATGGCATCCGGTCCCATCACTTCATGGGATTAGATAGGGAAACAGTGGAAACAGTGTTTTTCAGACTTTATTTTTGGGGGCTCTAAAATCTCTGCAGATGGTGATTGCAGCCATGAAATTAAAAGACGCTTACTCCTTGGAAGAAAAGTTATGAGCAACCTAGATAGTATATTCAAAAGCAGAGACATTACTTTGCCGCAGGAACTTCTTTCTATGTTATATACCTCATAAGGCTAGGATATTTATTTCTGAATGGATATAATGCAAGCCCAATAATTTTTTGGGAAGAAGTTTGTCCATGGTTAATGTATATTAATACTTAGGAACCAAACAAGTATTTGAATGTTTACTGTGCACTCTGAACTATGCTACGTGCTGGGGGAAATTTTAGAAGCCAAGTCATCTAGACAGACATATTTAAAGTCGAGTCAGTGAACCTCAATATGAGTAGGAGCCGTGGAAAGAGTTGAATGAGTGGTTTAGACAGACAGTGAAAACGGAGGGAGAGGTCTCCATAGGCAGGGCTGGCCCTGGAGGCTTCAAAGAGGACATGTCTTTTAGTTAGTTCTTGAAGGAAGAATACAGTTCAGACAGGGATAAAAACAGACGTGTGCAGGCAAAGATTACTCGTAAGTAGAGGGGAATGGGAGCCCTTCAGCACATTTGGGGCACCAGGTAGGCAGGGCTGGTCAGGGTCTGCTCTGAACATCTGACACCGCGCTGTGACTGGGCGCACAGCTCTCTGCTCCTGACAGGGGGTGAGCTGTCTTCAGTCTCCGGGGACTGGGAGCCTTTCAGAGGATCCAGTTACACACAGAACCCCTCCCCAAGGAGCTCGTTTCTGGTGGCGAACCTGCTTGCAGCTGCTGAGCCTGCATGAAAGGGGGCTTTCACAGTTTGCATTTGATTTTCCTCCTTATCATTCCATTCTTTGCTGGCATCCATGGTGTGGGACCCTGGGTCTACCCCAGGACCCAGCCGGCCCTCCACGGATGGGTACACAACAGCTGCCTGGCAGGGCAACTGCCTAGGCTCAGATTGACTTCTGCTTCGAATGACTCTGAGCACAAACTTGCCTCCTCTTCCAAGTGTTGGAATAAGCAATGGCATATGTTGGAGCTGGGGGTCAGGGAGGTGGGGTGGACCAGTCTAACAGCCTAAAACAGCCACCTCACCACTTGTCGGACATCCCAGCCTCAGTCCTCTGAGACTTAGCGTGAAAAAAGGCCTTCAAATTTTCAGTTAATCTTTTTGATCGTGTGTGTGTGTCTGTTGGGTAGGGGTGAGAGGTTTCTGCGGTTCACCATCCTTTATGACTCCAAAACCACTTTCAGACCACACATACATTCCTTTTCCTCTGCACTCCCTCTCAGTTGCGATCAGTGCCCTTCAGCATGTATTTTCCTAATTCAGGACAGGGCAGTAATTCCAAAGGGATTTCTTTAACTTCCTGAGATAATCCATTTCCGTTGTAACCAATCCTACTTATGTGTAACCTAAGGCTCTCATGCTGAAGAAACAGAGAACCCCCGAGGGCCACCTTTATTCCCTTAATTGCAGACCCTAATGTGTTCTTCCTAGAGAGCCGCATGATGGGATGGGCAGAGCGTGGATCTCAAGTCAGATGACCCCTGGCCCTGTCACTGCTAGCTGAATGACCTCGGGCAAGTGATCTAGCTCTCAGCCTCCTTATGCACCTCTTGGTTCTCTGTGTGCGTTAGTCGCTCGTGTCTGACTCTTTGCGACCTTATGGCCTGTAGCCTGCCAGGCTCCTTTGTTATGGGATTTCTCAGGCAAGAATACTGGAGTCGGTTGCCATTCTCTTCTCCGGGGGATCTTCCCCACCCAAGGATTGAACGCGGGTCTCCTGCATTCAAGGCAGATTCTCAACCATCTGAGCCGCCTCAGCCTCGCCTGGTTGTGATGATGACTAAATAACCAGGCAAAACTCATGGGCAGGTGCTACAAAAAGATTTTCTTTGGTATGTTCAGAAGCCCTCAGCCTTCTGTGTTTTGAGTTCCCTAACCAAATCCACCCTGTTTACTGAAACTTTAATCAGCCCCCTGCCCTTTGAGTGCATTACTGTCCCTGAGGCACTGGCTCACCCAGCAGCCTTCTTTGAGCCGGCAAACAACAGAAATATTTGTTTCCTGGCAAGGTTTCTATACCAAGAATGGTTTCCAGGCCTGAGGAGGCTGCCCTTGGGAGAGAGCATGCTGGACACGATTCCCAGAACAGGAGTGAACGCAAGCGCCTGTGTACAATCTTGTCCTCAGTTACCTGACACCAGTCTCCAGGGGAATTAGCCAAAGACATCTCAAATGTCAGGGCACATATTTCTGTCTGAGGTTGACCTGTCTTCTCCCTCCATGGGCCTGTACCACATCCTTCCAGAATTAAGTGACCCAGTCTCCTTCTGGAATGGCCTATACAGAAGCACGCCTTCCCGGGCACCAGACGAGAACTGGGACAGTGCCGAAGGGAGAGGTGAGGCCGTCGTGAATTAAAGAGGGCACACATAGCTGGTTAGGAGCTGAGTCATTAATGTTTCTTTGATTTCCCTCTGGAGTAGTCAGGGACTTTTCCTCTCACCTTTCTTCCTCTCCTTTGCATCTTGCCACTGTTTGATAATCAAGATGGAGGTACGTACAAACACATACCCGGGGGCTCTCTGTAACCTTATTTCTGTGTCTCCTTTCCTCCTTTGCTCTTGAGAAGCCACCCTTATACCCACATCTTCAGGCTGCCTCCTCCTCCCATCTCTTTGTTCCCTGGGGCTGGTTTTAGCTGTGGTCCTACACATAGAACTTCATTGCATCTCACTATCTCAGCACCAGAGTGTTAACAAACTAATTTAATGAATGTTTCCAAGTGGAATGAGAGAAGACCGGAATGTACTACAGGTTCCCTGTTGGGTTTCCTGTTTAGATCCAGACACACCATCCCTGACTTGGTGATTCTGATGTTGGAACTTTCTCATGAAGCGGGAGANTCCTGGAGAAGGAAATGGCAACCCACTCCAGTATTCTTGCCTGGAAAATCCCATGGATGGAGGAGCCTGTTAGGCTACAGTCCATGGGGTCACAAAGAGTCAGACATGACTGAGCGACTTCACTTTCACTTAGCTTAGCAGTAGCCAATACTTAGAATAATTCAAAAACTGAATTTTGATTTAGTCAAAAGTTATATATCAACTATATAAGGGAGAGAAAAATAGGTGTCTGGGGTGATAGAAGAGATAAATACTCATCTTCCACAATAGGAATTTGAAAGAAAATGCCTAAAGCTGATAAATCAAAAAGAATCAGTATAAGTTGAATTTCCTTAATTTTTTTAAAAATCATGTGTTTATGTGCTGACTCCAAGTTACTTAACAAATATTTACCTATGTGTTTGGTGTCTTGCCGGGCACTGAAGATAAATAAATAAACAGAATAAAAGCTGCCTTGGGAGAGGTGTATCTGAGCTGCTTCATAGAGGAGGAAAAGGGAAGGGAGAGCTTTTCAGGCAAATGGAATTGATGTGAAAAAAGTTGGAGGTGCTAACAAATTTCCTTTGTCATGTCTGTTAATGCTAGAAGGTAAGATGTAGAATCTGGACTTCCTCAATTTTGTTGAGTTTTATTTGGGTCAGGTCAAGTTTAGGGGCATTCTGTGGACATTTTTAAGTCTCAGAAAGGTACCTGCTATTAAAATCTAGCTGATGTCTTGTCTTTGAGGTAGAAATAAAGCACATAGCTATAGATGGCACAGTGTCATTAATAGGAAGGCCAGTTTTTTGGTACATATATCCTCTTACAGTCTCTGTGTCTAATTTGCCCTGTATGGAAGACCACTGAATTGTAAGCAGAATTTCTGACTTTCCGAATATGCTTTCATCCAAGCCTCTCCAAGCAAAACTGGCAGCATTTAATTATCTTTCAAAATATTATGCCTGTTGGTAAATAGACATTAGCTATGAGAATAAGCACTAGTCCACATATTCCTTGGTTCCCTTTCCTCCATCCTCACTATAATCATCCTAGTTCAGGTGTTGATATCAGACATGGCACCTGATTCCTGACTTCCTTCTCTTTGCCTCCAGCCTCTTCCATTCAGTCCATTTCTCCTTGGCACCAGATTAACTGTTTCTGAAACACAGACCTAATCATGGCATTCCTTTGATTAAAAAAAAGAACAAGAAAGAAAAGCAATTTTAATGCCTCCGCCTAGCCTACAAGATCAAGTCCAGACTCTTCTGTCTAGCTTCCTGGCCACAAACTACATTTCTAGCACCCTCTTCTATCATTCTTCTTTCATCATCTCCCTCTACTTCCTACCACACACACACCCATGCACAATGTTCTTTCTCTAAATTTCCCTAAACTTCTCTGAAATCCTATTCTTAGAACATGGTGAACTTTCATGCCACCAAACATTAGCCTGTGTTTTTCTCTCTTAAATGTCCTTTGGCATAGAATCTTCTTATCATAAGGCCTAGTTCAAATGTCTCTACTTATGGTTAAGAGCATGATGTCTAATTCACCAGGATCTAACCCAGGATTACTAAATGTGTGACTTGAACAAGTTACTTAAGCTCACTTTGCTTTAGAAATAAAAGTGGAAAATAATAGTATCTGCTTCACAGGGTGAGATATAAATAGCACATGTAAAACACCTGGAACAATGGCAGGTACATAGCTTGAGCTCAATGAATGTTAACTCCAGTTTAAATAATAATAAATGAATAATTAATGAACACAATTAAATGTCCTCTTTTCTAAGAAACTTTATTCATTTATCAAAGGAAAATTGATCATTTCTTCAACTTCCGCCAAGGAAAATCAATCATAAGCAATTCATATTGCCTGTGACATTTACTTTTACATTTCTTCTACTTTATACAATATCAGTCATATAGAATATATTCAAAATGATTTTTAAAATAAAGTAATATTAACTTCTGAAGTTTTTAAAAATATTGTTTCAAACAATATTTTATACCTAAATACCTAAATATTGTTAGGTATGGATTCATATTGTGGATCAGCTATCTACTAATAATGTGATCTTGTGTGTGTGCTCAGTTGCTTCAGTTGTATCCAACTCTTTATGACCTTATGGACTGTAGCCTGCCAGGCTCCTCTATCCATGTGCTTCTCCAGGCAAAAATACAGGAGTGGGTTTCCATGCTCTCCTCCAGGGGATCTGCCTGACCCAGGGATCAAACTCACGTCTCCTGCATTGCAGGTGAGCTCTTTACCCACCGAGCCACCTGGGAAGCCCAATGTGATCTTGGGCAAATGTCAAAACTTCAGTTTCTATGTGTATAAAAGGAAGAAAAACATCATTTATCTGACAGAGGATTCAATGGTAATTTTCCTTCAGAGGTTTCCCAGGGTCTGTAGACAAAGCCTAAAACTTTTGACTAGGTACACAAGTCTCTCCACCATCTGGCATTTGTCTACTTTTCCAGCTTTGTCTACCACACTCTTCCTTGTACTTGCTACTTCAACGATTCTAAAATGCTTGCATTTCAGGTTTGTCCAGGTTTTTGCATTTTTGTACATGCTGTTCATTCTGCCTGAAGTGTCCTTCCCCTTCCTTCTGCTTACCTAGTTCTTCATCCTTCAAAACTCATTGAAATATTTATTGAATACCTAACAATATATGTTCTGTGTTCCTCCAGACATTCTACAGATGTCTAAATGCCATTTGGTGTAGTCCAACGCCTTCAACTGCATCCAAACTGAAATCAGAGCTATTGAGACTCTTAGAGTTCACCTAACCTAACCCAACACTGCTCAAGCTGAAGAAGTAGTACTAGAGAGAAGAGACTGACTCAAGGTCATGGAGATCTCAATTATTTACTGCTGTGTAACTGTAATTATCCCAGAGTTCAGCAGCTTAGATAACAACCATATTATTATTTCTCAAAATTTTGTGAGTCAGGAATCCAGTCAGAGCTAGGATAGTTGCTTTTTCTTCTCCACATGGAATCAGGTGAGATCACTCAGTGATATTCTTTAAGTTTCACTCAATGCCTTGAACTTTGGCTTCATTTGGCCCCCTCTTCCCTTCCAGAAAAGGCTTCCCTAGTAGATTAGCTGGAAAGAATCTGCCTGCAATGCAGAAGACCCTGGTTTGATTCCTGGGTCAGGAAGATCCCCTGGAGAGGAGAGAGGCTACCCACTCCAGTATTCTTGAGCTTCCGTGGTGGCTCAGCTGGTAAAGAATTTGCCTGCATTGCGGTAGACCTGGGTTCAATCCCTGGGTTGGGAAGATCCCCTGAAGAAGGGAAAGGCTATCCACTCTAGTATTATGGCCTGGAGAATTCCATGGGGTTACAAAGAGTCAGACATTCACTTTCACTTTCAGATAGTTTCAATGTGATCTCTTTGCTAGGGTACATGCTAAGTCACTTCAGTTGTGTCTGACTCTTTGAGACCCCGTGAACTGTAGCCCTATGGTCTCCTCTGTCCAGAGGCTTCTCTAGGCAAAAATACTGGAGTGGGTTGCCATTTCCTTCTCCAGGCGATCTTCCCTACCCAGGGATTGAAACGAAGTCTCCTGCAGCTCCTGCATTACAGGCAGATTCTTGACCACTGAGCCACCAGGGAAGCCCAAATAATAAAGGCCTCTCATACATGCGAAGTCACTTCAGTCAAGAGTACATGGAATCTTAGGGCTCAAAGAGAAAATGTTCCCAGAAGACAGGAAGTGGGAATTACCAGTCAGGAAGTGGGAATTACCAGTCTCTTAAAACTTGGACTTGGAAACTAGCACAGAGTCACCTCCGCAGTATCTTCTTGGTCAATACAATCATAGAGCCCATCCAGACTCCAGGGGAGGACACACAGACCCCCTCTGTCACTGGGAGGAGGATCAAAGAATTTACAGCCATCTTTAATCTGTTACCATCTGCCCTCTGGCCACAAATTATTTACATTCTTCCCACAGCAAAATACATTCACCTCCTTAAAGGACCTGCCCCTCCAAACTCAGCCTATTATAGCATCAGACTCAGGGTCAATACCCATGATCTCATCATCTGAATAAGTTCCAGGCGTGGATGAATATCCTCAGATGTAGTTCCTAGGGTGTAGTTTCTTTAGTATTGTTCTTTTTCATTGAAGATCTCTGAAACAAAAAAGTTACCTTCCCCATATACACCCAACTATTGATTACAATGGTGAGCAGGCATAAAGTAACTGCTACAGACATTCTGTTCAAAGGAGGGTGGTGGTTGTGGTTGTAGAAGGAATAGAAGTACAAAGCAGTCACTGGTGCTTAGAAATTCTGAAATCTAGCCAAACACTTGATGCCAGTTCTTTAATTAAGGCCTACTTCTGCTCCCTGGGAATGAGTCTCTGTGACTTTTGGTTCTGCCCTCTGAGTCACCCTTCTTTTTCCACAAGAAATAGCCCATTTTTATAGTTGAATAGTTTTTTCAGCCTGCTCTGCCTATAGTAGACTGGGAGTCCAAAGACTTCTTTTCATTTCATACTGCCTCTGTCAGTTTCAGGCCAAGCTAACGTAATCCTTTTAAAATTTGGGGGATTTCCTGTGTATCGAATTATACTCTACTCCATTATCCAAAACATACACACACAAATCTTTCAGATAGTATTTCTCGACCTTGGTCCCCCTGTGAACCTGCTGTGGAATGACACCCTTAAGACTCTTAGAAACCCTACTATTTAACACAGAGTATTCATAAGGCACAGCATTGAGATCCTCAGAAAAAATTTGTTTCCACTAAGAATAACTTTGAAAGCATCTATGAGACACTGCCTTAAATCTTTCTGACCTACACTGTTGGTGAGAATGTAAATTGGTGCAGCCATATGGAAAACAGTATTGAGTTTCCTCAAAAAAAATAAGAATAGAACTATAATATGATCCAGCTCGTCTACTTCTGGGTATATATCCAAAGAATGTGATAACAGTAATTAGAAAAGATGTACATACCCCTGTGTTCACCATAGCATTATATACAAGAGCTAAGATATGGAAACAACCTAAGTGCCCATCAACAGATGAATGGGTAAAGAAGATGTGCTGTGTGTGTGTATACATACACACACATACACATACACACACACACACATAGATGCACACACAGAGAGAAATACTACTCAGCCAGAAAAAGACGAAACCTGCCATTTGCCATAACATGGGTGAATCTTGAGGGTATTAGGCCAAGTGAAATAAGTTAGACAAAGACAAATACTTTACGATTTCATTCATATGTGGAGTGTAAAAAAATAAAACTAAACAAAAACAAACACATAGGTACAGAGAACAAAGCAGTGGTTTCCAGAGAGGAAGGGGGGTGGGGAGGGTGAAATGAGTAAAAGGGATCAACTGTATGGTGCTAAATGGAAACTAAACTTTTGATAAGCGTGCTGTAGTGTATACAAAGTTGAAATATAATATTGTACGCATGACTGTTATAAACCAATGTTACCTCAATTAAAACACATCTTTCTGAAGTCTTAAAAGATCTTACAGTTGCATCTTTGACTTGTTTTTACCTGGTGATGTCATTTTGTCAGCAACACCTTAGATCTGATCTTTACCATGAGGCCATTCTTTACTTTCGAGACTCTTGTGCTGCTTGGAAATACTATCCTGGGTTCTTTAGTTTACTTCTCTCTTCTAATATTTAATTATAAATAGCTACAAGAAGCCAGTTGACACTTTGGACTTTCTGTCTAGGAACTCCCCAACTAGATCCTCAAGTTCATTAGGTACCTTTCTATTTTCATGTTGCCATAGGTAACCTTGTTTTCAAACCTTCCTCTGGCTTCCAATAACAATTTCTTGACTGCTCTGAAAGTGATCTCCAACACCTCCTCCAGATCTTTCTAGCTTTCACTAACAGACTCCTCAAGGTCCTTCAAGTCACTACCCATTCCCCAGTCTCAAAATTAATGTCACATATTTGGGGTTTGGGTTACAGAAGTGCTCAATTACCAGTTATCAGCTTCTGTTGTGGTTACCAGTTGTTTCCTAACAAATTGTCTCAAAGCTTAGTAACTTCAAAAAAAAATCATTTTATCTCTCAATTTTGCATGTCAATATTTGAGGTAAGGCTTGAATGACCGGTTCTCAGCCCCATATCATATGAACTGGGGTCAGCTGATGGTATTCAGCTAGAAGTTGAGCTAATCTGAAGGATCCAAGATAGCTTTACTCACACGACTGAGACATTAGCAAGGCTAGACTTATCCTTCTCTTGAAGGCCTTCTCTTTGTTCCTCTCTTGAAGGCTGGGCTCATTCAAGCCCTTCTCTTCTGCATGTAGTCTCTAATCCTGTTCATGAAGTATGTCCAGAAGGGTTGTCAAACATCTTATATGACACCCAAGAAATTCAAGAATCAGTGTTCCAAGAAAAAGGAAGTGGAAGCTTCTAGTTTTTTAGTCCTGAGTTTGGAAACTGTCAATTTTTGCCATATTTTATTTATTAGCTAGAGAAAGGCAATGCCAAAGAATGCTCAAACTACTGCACAATTGCACTCATCTCACATGCTAGTAAAGTAATGCTCAAAATTCTCCAAACCAGCAATACGTGAACCATGAAATTCCAGGTGTTCAAGCTGGTTTTAGAAAAGGCAGAGGAACCAGAGATCAAATTGCCAACATCCACTGGATCATGGAAAAAGCAAGAGAGTTCCAGAAAAACATCTATTTCTGCTTTATTGACTATGCCAAAGCCTTTGACTGTGTGGATCACAATAAACTGTGGAAAATTCTGAAAGAGATGGGAATACCAGACCACCTGACCTGCCTCTTGAGAAATCTGTATGCAGGTCAGGAAGCAACAGTTAGAACNTCATGGAAAAAGCAAGAGAGTTCCAGAAAAACATCTATTTCTGCTTTATTGACTATGCCAAAGCCTTTGACTGTGTGGATCACAATAAACTGTGGAAAATTCTGAAAGAGATGGGAATACCAGACCACCTGACCTGCCTCTTGAGAAATCTGTATGCAGGTCAGGAAGCAACAGTTAGAACCGGACATGGAACAACAGACTGGTTCTAAATAGGAAAAGGAGTACTTCAAGGCTGTCTATTGTCACCCTGCTTATTTAACTTATATGCAGAGTAAGTACATTATGAGAAACGCTGGACTGGAAGAAGCACAAGCTGGAATCAAGATTGCCGGGAGAAATATCAATAACCTTAGATATGCAGATGACACCACCCTTATGGCAGAAAGTGAAGAGGAACTAAAAAGCCTCTTGATGAAACTGAAAGAGGAGAGTGAAAAACTTGGCTTAAAGCTCAACATTCAGAAAACTCCCTGGAGCTCTTTGTAAATCACCAACTTCTAGGCCCACCATGACCCACTACAGGGACAGGGACAGATCTAGGCAGGGACACAGAACAGTGTATCCTGCACAAACTCTTCAGCTAAGTCCCATGAGTGGGCAAATTTGGGGATCACTGCACCATTCCATTGATTTTGGTAAGAAGGCCTGGCTTGTTCAGATTTGAGAATGTAACAGTTAGTATTGTTCTCACACATGAACAACTTTATAGATAAAAATTCCCAACTCTAACGATTTCCACTTCTCTACAGCCACTTCCTCTCTTTGTCTATATATATGTGTACATTTCCAGACTTCCGGTCCTACCCCACTTCCTGCAATGGCCTCTCTGCTCAGTCTCTACTGGATGGTTGCAGACCATTCAGTGGAATTCAGTTGAGTTCAGCAATTCAGTCTCTCAATTCTCTGCCTTTTCCTATCCCATTGTTGGGATCTCAGAAACAGCAGGCTGTCCTATAGGCATGCAACCCCAAAAGTCTTCATTGTTGAGCTCAGTCCCAAATTAGCTTGTTTTGGTAACGATCTGATAAAGTTTCTAAATGCGGGGAACTTTTCCTTCTGTTATCTTGCCTGGATTTTTAAAAAATATTTATTTATTTAATTTATTTCTGACTGTGCTGAGTCTTCACTGCCCTGCACTGGTTTTCTTTAGCTGCAGAGAGCAGGGGCGACTCCTGCCTGTGGTTCGCAGGCTTGTTGTTGCCCTGGCTTCCTTTGTTGTGGAGCACAGATTATAGGGGATGGGGGTTCAGTAGCTGCCGCTGGTAGACTCTGGAGCTCAGGCTCAATAGTTGTGGCATGTGGGCTTAGTTGCCCCGGAGCCTGTGGAATCTTCCTGGACCATGGATTGAACCCATGTTCCCTGCATTGGCAGGTGGATTCTTAACCACTGGACCACCAGGGAATCTTGCCTGAATTTTGAGATTGCTACTCAGGGACAGGTACCATAGTTACAGAGAGAAGGCAATTTTTCCTTCTCCCCGAAAACTGTGACTCCTCGCAAACATTGTAGCTGCATCCACGGACACACATATGCTTGTGTATCCCAAACAGCTCTTGAAAACAGACTGCTTGGATTTTTATGTTCTTTTTCTGAAGGATGAGGAAACATGGGGCCAAATGGAATATTTGGAGGGAAAATTCTTAGTTCCTGATGCTGCCAGAGGAAGTGAAAGTTTCTGTTTAGGTTTCAGGAAATAATCTGTTACATTTGAAATCGTTTCAGAAATATTTCCTGCCTATAAACTTCCTGTTCCTTTTTCTTTCAATCTGTTGATCCCGTAACATTACAGAAAGTAGGAGGAATGGTTTTGACAGCACGGAATACTGTAAATTCCTTAAAATGACTGCCTACATTTTGTTGTGGAAAAGTTTTGAACTGGAGCCTGGCAGCTCTCTCTTTTACTGGCTGTGTGACCACAGAAAAGTTACTTAACTTCCCTGAAACTTGGTTTTCTTTTGCTATATAAAGGGAGGATAATAACCATGGTAGATTAAAAAACGGTCACAGTCCTCCACCTCTCCCCAAATCTCACACTTTAGAGTGTGCTTTGTCGTACCTCCCATCAATAAAGTATCCATTTCCCATCCCTCTGAATCATCTGGTTGCACCTTTTAATTCACGTTGGCTAAGAGAATGGTGAATGCTAGTTTCAAGTCTCAAGAAGCATTGTCCACTTCTGCTCCATCATGGAGCCCTGCTCAACTGACATGTGAGGAAATATATATCCTACTGGAAGATGAAAGGCATATGGAGCAGAAATGAGCCACCTGGGTGGAGGCCATTCGAGATCAGTCAGTCTCTAGCCTACCAGCCACTGAGCAGAGAGGCCTAAGTGAACCTGGCTTTGGCGGCAAGAGGACCTTGGTCTGTATCTGCTTTAAAGAAAGAATTCCCCAAACAGACAGAGATTGTACCGCAGGCACAGCATATGTTAGAAGCACAGCACATGTGGAAGGGCACGTTGAAGAATTTTATTCAGGGCAGAAGCTAACATTACACACTTGGGGAAGAAGAGTGTGGGCATCCTTGCTAGTGAGGAGTGTATGACAAGGGCAAGCACCATTTTGAATCTTTCCTGTGAACTGAGCAAAACCCATAGGGGTGGGGGTGACGTGTTAAAACTTCAATACTGCTGATGTTACAGAGATATGATAATGTGGCTAAGGCTACTGGAGGGCACCTTGAGACTCCCTCTGTGCATGAGACCCCCACTCTGTGTTGGGCTGGAAAATATCCTTGACCACAAGAATGAGGAGGCCATGGTGGGCTGTTTTGTCTTTCATCCAATTCTCAGCAACGTGTGCATTTTTATTTGCACGTGTTCCGTGGTTCTCAATGCCAGTTTCTTGCTCAGGGCCTACAAGTTTCCGTTCTCAGTGCCATTGCTCCACGTGTCTTGGCCTCATTAAGTGTCCATTCACTTTGTTGTACAGCAGAAATTAATACAACATTGTAAAGCAACTATTTTTCCAATAAAAATTAATAAAAAAAATTTTTTTAAGGGACACAGCTAAAGATGAGATTCCCCTTGACAACCCTTATCTCTGCTTCCTCTCTTTCATTCTAGAGGTATCCATGGTTAACAGCTTGATGAGTATCCTTCTAGAGCTCTGTCTCTCCATTTACACAAACTTACATGTGCTCATGAAAATAAAATAAATACATTTCCCTGAAAACATCTGACAACAACATACGTGCAATGTTTTAAAAAGAACTCATAAAACTTAACTATCATCCTACTGCCTCTAAAATCAGATGCAGTTCAGTGTGCACACTGCTATATTTAAACTGGATAACAAACAAGGACCTTCTGTAGAGCACACAGAATTCTGTTTAATATTATGTGGCAGCCTAGATGGGAGTGGAGTTTGGGGAAGAATGAATATGTGTCAGCGTATGGCTGAGTCCCTTTGCTGTTGATCTGAAACTATCACAGCATTGTTTGTTAATTGGCTATACTCTAATACAAGATAAAATGTTTAATAATAATATTTGTAAGTTTATGTTTGAAAGAAAAGTATTTAATTTTTACAAAATTTCCACATTTTTACATTTTACTGGTACTTATTTTGCTCTCACTAACCAAAAAAAATAAAAGAAAGAAAGAAAAAAAATCAGATGAAGTCCAAATGCCTTAGCAGGACTTGTAAAATCTTTCAAGGTCATGAACTAGCTGCTGCCTTCCTTTCTGCCTTCCTGCTACTCCTTGTTATCTTCAGCAGTTCATAAGCAGGCATATCTCTTTTTATTGTACTTCAGTTTATTGTCCTTCACAGATACTGCATTTTTTACAAATTGAAGGTTAGTGACAACCTGTATTGAGCCAGGCTATTAGTGCCATTTTTCCAACAGCATTTGCCCACTTCATGTCTTTATGTCACATTTTTGTAATTCTTGAAATAGTTCAAACTTTTTCATTATTTTTTTATTTGTTATGGTGATCTGTGGTCAGTGGTCTTTGTTATTACTATTGCCCAAAGCCTTTGACTCTGTGAAGACTCAGATGGTGGTTAGCATTTTTTAGCAATAAACTATTTTTAAATTGGGCTTCCCAGGTGGCACTAGTGGTAAAGAACCTGCCTGCCAATGTGGTAGACGTAAGAGATGTGGGTTCGATCTCTGGGTCGGGAAGATCTTCTGGAGGAGGGCCTGGCAACCAACCCCAGTATTCTTGCCTGGAGAATCCCATGGGCAGAGGAACCTGGTGGGCTACAGTCCATGGGATCACAAAGAGTCAGACATGACTGAAGTAACTTAGCATGCATGCAAGCATGCATTTTTAAATTAAGGTATGTACATAGTTTGATTTTTTTTTTAAGACAAAGCGATATTGCACACTTAATCAACTTTAGTATAGTGTAAACATAACTTTTATATGTCCTTGAAAACCAAAAATTCATGTGACTCATTTTTATTGTGATAGTCATCTTATTGCAGTGGTCTGGAGCCAAACTCAAAGTATCTCCGAGGTCTGCCTGTAATTGACTCCAAGACGTTCATTATGTAAAATGCCTGCTAGTTTGGTTCCTTAAGGAAACAAAAGTCTCACAAATGAAATCTATTTTTAATCAACCTATCAGAGTATAATTTACATACCACAAATGTACAGTTGGAGGGATTCAACAATTGCATACACCCCATACCATGTCAGTCAAAATAAATGCATTTCCAGCACCACATAAGTGTCCTTTATATCTACTAAGATGATCATTTGGTTTTTCTCCCCATTCTATTGATCTGAATTATATTGACTGATTTTTTTAAAAAATAGGTTTAAGGTGAAAATAACTTTACACTTACATGGAATTCACTTCTTTCAAGTACACAACTCAATGATTTGTATTAATTTTACTGAATGGTGCGACCATCACCACAAATTAGTTTTAGAGCATCTTTGTTCCCCTCAGAAGACCCCTTCATGCCCATTTCAGCTGATCCTTGACTCCCCTTTGTTTCTGGGCAACTACTAATCTACTTTCTCTATACATACATTGGCCTTTTCTGGACATTTCATATATAAATGGAATTGTACAATACACGGTGTCTTGCATCTGGCTTCTTTCACTTAGCATATTGTTTTTTCACTTTTACCCATAATGTAGCATGTTTCAATAGTTCGTCCCCCATTTAACTGCTAAATAATATTCCATTGTCTGGATATAGACAGATAGATACACTCATCACTGGTGGACATTTAGGTTGCTTTCAGTTTTTGGCTTTTCTGAACAATGCTGTTATGAATATTTTTGTGCAGTTTGTGTGAGCATATTAATTTCCTTGGATAGATACCTACAAGTGAAATTGCTGGACTTTATAGTAGTTCTGTGTTTAACTTTTTGAAAAATTGCCAAGCTATTTCTCCAACTCGCTACACTGATGGATTTTCTGAATTTGAAATCAAACTTGATGCCCTAGGATAAACCTCTGATCATGATATTATACTTTTCTTTTTTACTCATATTGTTAATTTGATCTGTTAAGTTTTTGAAAGATTTTTGCATCATATTCATGAATAAAATTGGTTTGTACTTTTCTGGAAATGTCTTTGCTTATTTTGGAATCAAGGTAATGCTAACCTCATAAAACAAATGAAAAAAAGTTTCCTCTTGCTCTATTTTCTGAAACAACTAGTGCAATACTGATATTATTTCTTTTTGAAGCATTTAATATAATTCACCACTGAAGCAATTTGAACCTGGAATTTGTGTGTGTGTGTGTGTGTGTGTTTTATAACTAATTCAACTTCTTTAATAGGTACGTAGGGTCCTTAGATGATCTATTTCTTCATGAATCAGTATTGGTAAACTGAGTGCTTTGAGTTATTGAATATATTGGCCCTACATTTTTCACAATGTATCTTAATTTTCTCTAAATGTTTGTGGCATCTGAGGCAATACTGTGGCTCAGGCTGCAACAAATCTGCCTGCAATTCTGCCTGGAGACTGGGTTCCATCCCTGGGTTGGGAAGATCCCCAGAGAAGGGAATGGCAACCCACTCCAGTATTCTTGCCAGGAGAATTCCATGGACAGAGGAGCTTGGTGAGCTACAGTCTATGGGGTCACAAAGAGTCGGATATGACTGAGTGACTAACACTTTTGGTATCCGGAGGGGATGAAACTCTAAGATGGCCAAGCACCACTCACCTGGGGTATCTTAATTCTGCTCTCAACCCCACAGCAGCTACTACCTGGAAAAACTGGGTAGTCTCAGCCTGTACATATGCAGCCAAAACTCATCAGAGGACTAGTGAGTGAAACTGCACAACCCAGACTGGGACTTAAGTCTATACGCTGGGACTCAAACCCAGTCGAAACACAGACTGGGGCTGAACCAACTGTTCTTTAATTGAGATCACATTCCTGGTCTCAGAAATTAAGAAAGCTCAGGTTCTTTGTGTCTGATCACAGAAAGAATTCAGTAAGATGCCAAGTGATAGGTAAGAAATGGACTTGTTTAAAGACAATACTTTGACCACCTGATGTGAAGAACTGACTTATTTGAAAAGACCCTGATGCTGGGAATGATTGAAGGCGGGAGGAGAAGGGGACGACAGAGGATGAGATGGCTGGATGGCATCACGGACTCAGTGGACATGTGTTCGAGTAAGCTCCAGAAGTTGGATGGACAGGGGAGCCTGGCGTGCTGCAGTCCACGGGGTCACAAAGAGTCGGACACGACTGAGCAACTGAACTGAACTGAACTGAAACATTTTATAGGCAGAATGCAGTCTATCTCAAAAGATGAGAACGGCCCTGGAAGAAACATATTCCACAAAGTGTGGGCCATCTCAGAAGGTGAGAGGTCCTGAAACGTGGGATGGCTAGTTTTATGGGTTCATTTCAAAGGCTAGTGACTGGGAGGATTATTCCAACTATTTGGGGGGAGGGGCAGAAATTTCTGAAAATTGGGCCACCGCCCACTTTTTGACCTTTTATTCAGCCTTAGGACTGTCTAGGTACCTATAGGTGTATCATTTGGATGCTAATATGCTGCAATGAGAGCATAACGCGGCTCGAGGTCCACTGGAAGTCGAGTCTCACACCATCTTGGACGCAGTTGGCTGTGACACATCTCTGTTATATCCTCAAGGGCTATGGCATTCTTTGAGAGGTTGTGCCCTGCCCCCTCCCCTCCTGTTTCACGAAGACCCCGATACAGGCTTAAACCTCGCCCCCGCACAGTCCGCTCCACCACGATGCTCTGCCCTGCAGATTCCAACCACTTCAGCTTCTCTGAAGGCTGACTTTTGTTTCCTTAGATCAGAGGTACTATGTGGATTGTTTAGTCTCCAACTTGCTGGGACAGTTGGGAAAATGTCCCCTTGGAGAAACTGTTATTATAAAAAGGCCCATCCCAGAAGTTCTCTTCTTTCAGAACCAGCATTCTCACTGCTTGAGGACAAATGCTGAGAAGCAGTTGCTTCATATATTCTGTTCAGTCTTATGGTTGATTATGGGGTTGGCAGAGTTATTCCATTGTGGCCAAAAAGCAAAATAAGCTTTTAAATTTTAACTTTTTTTCTCATAAGTAAGTGAAAGCATCTTCATGTGGTCATCATAATTGTTTAATGAATATATCTTCTTTCACTTGTTTGATGTACCATGTTTTAATGATTATCCTCATAATGCACATTGGGACTGTTTTCAGGAATTGGGCTCTGTTCAGTTCAGTTCAGTTCAGTCGCTCAGTCGTGTCCGACTCTTTGCAACCCCATGAATTGCAGCACGCCAGGCCTCCCTGT
>SJYV01049162.1:185500-199653 GCA_006410875.1 Neotragus pygmaeus | reverse complement strand
TGATGCTGAAGCTGAAACTTCAATCCTTTGGCCACCTGATGTGAAGAACTGACTCATTGGAAAAGACCCTGATGCTGGGAAAGATTGAAGGCAGGAGGTGAAGCAGTTGATCGAGGACGAGATGGTTGGATGTCGTCACTGACTCGATGGACATGAGTTTGAGCAAGCTCCAGTAGGTGGTGATGGACAGGGAAGCCTGGTGTCCTACAGTCCATGGGATCACAAAGAGTCAGAAACAACTAAGCGACTGAACTGAACTGAACTGATCCATTTGTTAATATCTGCTTTACAATATTTGCTTTAGTTGCCACTCTATCTGGTGCATAGAGATTAATAAATGTAATATTCTTACTGAATTGATACCTTTATCACTATATAATGCCCTTCTTTATCTTGCTTTATAGCTGTGTTTTAAAGTTTATTTTGTTTGATATGAATATTGCTACTTCCACATTTTCGTCATTTCCCTATGCAAGTGATATCTTTTTCCATCACATCACTGTATTCTGTATTTTGCCCTGAAGTAGATCTCTTGTAGGCAACATATTGCAAACTGTTTTTTTTTCCTTTAATTAAGGTATAGTTGCTTTACAGTGTTGTGTTAGTTTCTACTGTACAGTGAAGTGAATCAGCTCTAAGTATACATATATCCCTTCCCTTGTGGACCTCGCTCCCACCATCCCACCCATGTCAGTCATCACAGAACACTGAGCTGAGTTCCCTGCACTTTATTGCCCGTTCCCACTATCTGTTTTATACATGGTAGTGCATTGGAGAAGGTAATGGCAACCCACTCCAGTATTCTTGCCTGGAGAATCCCAGGGACAGCAGAGCCTGGTGGGCTGCCATCNTCCCTGCACTTTATTGCCCGTTCCCACTATCTGTTTTATACATGGTAGTGCATTGGAGAAGGTAATGGCAACCCACTCCAGTATTCTTGCCTGGAGAATCCCAGGGACAGCAGAGCCTGGTGGGCTGCCATCTATGGGGTTCCACAGAGTCAGACACGACTGAAGCGACTTAGCAGCAACAGCAGCAGTGTATTTATGGGGCTTCCCAGGTGGCAGCAAAGAACTTTCTTGCCAATGCAGGAGACATAAGAGATGCAAGTTCAATCCCTGGATTGGAAAGAGTCCCTAGAGAAGGGCATGGCAACCCACGCAAGTATTCTTGCCTATAGAATCCCATGGACAGAGGAGCTTGGCCAACTACAGTCCATAGGGTCGCGAAGAGTCAGACACGACTGAAATGACTTAGCACGCTGGCATGCACATGTATTTATGAGCTTCACTGGTACCTCAGATGGTAAAGAATCTGCCTGCAATATGGGAGACCCAGGTTTGATCCCTGGGTCAAGATCCCCTGGAGAAGAGAAAGGCTACCCACTCCATTATTCTTGCCTGGGGAATTCCATGGACAGAGGAACCTGACAGCCTACAGGATATTTATGTCAGTCTTAATCTTCCAGTTCATCCCTCAAGCCACCAACCTTGTGTCCAAACATCCGCGTTCTATGTCTGCATCTCTGTTCCTACAAACAAGTCTATCTGTACTGTTTTTGTATAGTCCACATACATGTGTTGATATACAGTATGTTTTTTTATCTTTCTGAATTCACTCTGTGTAACAGATTCTAGGTCTTCCACAAATGACCTGATTTCTTTTCTTTTTATGGCTGATATTCCAATGTATATGTGTACCACAATTTTATTATCCATTCATTTGTCAATGGACATTTAGGTTGCTTTCATGTTGTGGCTATTGTAAATAATGCTGCAATGAACATTGAGATTCATGCATCTCTTTGAATTAAGATTTTCTCAGGGTATATGCTCATATGAGAGTTCTATTTTTAGTTTTTTAAAGATCTTCCATGCTATTCTCCATAATGGCTGTATCAACTTACTCACATTCCCCCCAAGAATGCAAGAGAGTTCCCTTTTTTTCATACCCTCTCCAGCATTTATTGTTTGTAGATTTTTTGATCATGGCCCTTCTGACTGGTGTGAGGTTATACCACACTGTAGCTTAGTGAAGACATTTCTATAATTAATTATGTTGCTTTTTAGCTATTTGTATGTCTTCTTTGGAGAAATATCTATTTAGGTCTTGCATTCATTTTTTGATTGGGTTGTTTCTTTTTGATATTGAGCTAAATGTGCTTTTTATATATTTTGGAGACTAATTCCTTTTGAGTTGCTTTATTTGCAAATATTTTCTCTCATTCTGAGGGTTGTCTTTTCACCTTGTTTATGGTTTCTTTTGCTACACAAAAGTTTTTGAGTCCCATTGTGTTTATTTTTGCTTTTGTTTTTCTTACTCTGTTGCTGTTCAGTCACTAAGTGGTGTCCAACTGTTTGTGACTCCATGGACTGCAGCATGCCAAGTTCCTCTGTCTTCCACTATCTCCTAGAGTGTTCTCAAATTCATGTCCATCAAATCAGTGATGCTATCTAACCAGCTCACCTTTTGCCACTTCCTTCTTGTTTTGTCTTCAGTCTTTCCCAGCATCAGGGTCTTTTCCAATGAGTCAGCTCTTTGCATCAGGCCAAAGTATTAGAGCGTCAACATCAGTCCTTCCAATGAATATTCAGATTCAGATTTGTTTGACTGGTTTGATCTCCTTCCAGTTCAAGAGACTCTCAAGGGTCTTTTCTAGCACCACAATATGAAAGCATCAATTCTTTGGTGCTCAGCCTTCTTTATAGTCAATCACATCCATACATGACTACTAGAAAAATCATAGCTTTGACCATATAGACCTTTGTCAGCAAAGTGATGTCTCTGCTTTTTAATACACTGTCTAGGTTTATCATATCTTTCCTTTTAAGGAGCAAATGTCTTTCAATTTCATGGCTGCACTCACAGTCTGCACTGATTTTGGAGCTCAGGAAAAGAAAATCCATCACTGTTTCCACTTTTTTTCCCTTCTATTTGCCATCAAGTGATGGGACTGGATGCCATGATCTTATTTTTTTGAATATTAAATTTCAAGCCAGATTTCCTATTCTCCTTTTTCACCCTCATCAAGAGGCTTTTTAGTTCCTCTTTGCTTTCTGGCATTAGGGTGGTATCACCTGCATATCTGAGGTTGTTATTTCTCCCAGCAATCTTGATTCCAGCTTATGACTCACCCAGCCTGGCATCTCATATGATGTATTCTGCATATAAGTTAAATAAGCAGAATGGCAATGTATAGCCTTGTCATACTCCTTTCCCAATTTTGTACCAGTCAGTTGTTCCCTGTCTGGTTCTAACCGTTGCTTCTTGACCCACATACAGGTTTCTCTGGAGACAGGTAAGGTGCTCTGGTACTCTCACCTCTTTCAGAACTTTTCCACAGTTTGTTGTGATTCACACAATCAAAGGCTTTAGCATAGTAGGACGTGGTTTAAAAAGATCTTGTTGTGATTTATGTCAAGGAGTGTTCTGCCTGTGTTCCTCCAAGTTTTATAGTATTTGGCCTTATATTTAGGTTTTTAATACATTTTGAGTTTATTTTTGTATATTGTGTTAGGGAGTGTTCTAATTTCATTCTTTAACATGTAGCTGTTCTGTTTTCCCAGCACCACTTGCTGAAGAGATTGTCTTTTCTCCATTGTATTTCTTGTCACCTTCATCATAGATTAATCGAGCATAGGTATGTGGATTTATCTCTGGGCTTTCTATCCTGTTCTATTGATCTATATTTCTTTTTTTGTGTCAGTACCATACAGAGTTGATTACTGTAGCTTTGTAGTATAGTCTGAAGCCAGGAAGCCTGATCCCTCCAGCTCCATTTTTCTCTCTCAAGATTACTTTATCTTTTGTGTTTTCATACAAATTGTTTTTGTTCTAATTCTGTGAAAAAGCCATTGGTAATTTGATAGGGATTGTACTGAATCTGTAGATTGCTTTGGGTAGTATAGTCATTTTCACAGTATTGATTCTTTCTATCCAAGAACATTGCACATCTCTCCATCTGTTTCCTTCATCTTTGATGTCTTTCATCAGTGTTGTATAGTTTTCTGAGTACAGGTCTTTTGCCTCCTTAAGTAGGTTTATTCCTAGGTATTTTATTCTTTTGTTGAAAAGATAAATGGGATTGTTTCTTTAATTTTTCTTTCAGAGCTGTGACTGTTATTGTATGGAAATGCAAGAGATTTCTGTGCATTAATTTTATATCCTGCCACTCTACCAAGTTCATTGAGCTCTAGTAGTTTTCTGGTGGCAACTTTAAGATTTTCTATGTATAGTACCATATCATCTGAAACAGTGACGGTTTTACATCTTCTTTTTAGTTTGGATTCATTTTATTTCTTTTTCTTCTCTGATAGACATGGCTAGAACTTCCATAATTATGCTGAATAATAGTGGTGAGAGCATAAGTTCTTGTTTTGTTCCTGATCTTAGAGGAAATGTTTTGTGTTTTACACTAGTGAGAATGATGTTTGCTTTGGGTTTGTCATATATGGACTTTATTATGTAGAGGTAGTTTCTCCCTATACTCACTCATTGGAGAGTTTTTAGCTTAAATGAATTTGAATTTTGTGAAAAGCTTTTTTCTTTTAGAAAGAAAAGAAGCTAAAGGCAAAGGAGAAAAGGAAAGATATACCCATTTGAATACAAAGTTTCAAGGAGAGATAAGAAAGGCTTCCTCAGTGATCAGTGCAAAGAAATAGAGGAAAATAATATAATGGGAAAGACTAGAGATCTCTTGAAGAAAACTAGAGATACCAAGGGAACATTTCATGAAAGAAGGGCACAATAAAGGACAGAAATGGTATGGACCTAACAGAAGCAGAAGATATTAATAAGAGGTGGCAGAATACACAGAATAACTATACAAAAAAGATCTTCATGACTCAGATAACCACAATGGTGTGATCACTCACCTAGAGCCAGACATCCTGGGATGCCAAGTCAAGTGGGCCTTAGGAAGCATTACTATGAACAAAGCTAGTGGAGGTGATGGAATTCCAGTTGAGCTATTTCAAATCCTGAAAGATGATGCTGTGAAAGTGCNGAAAAGACCCTGATGCTGGGAAAGATTGAGGGCAGGAGGAGAAGGGGACAACAGAGGGTGAGATGGTTGGGCGGTATCACCGACTCAATGGACATGAGCTTGAGTAAACTCTGGGAGTTGGTGATAGACAGGAGGCCTGGAGTACTGCAGTCCAAGGGGTTGCAAAGAGTTGGGCATGACTGAGCGACTGAACTGAACTGAGACAGTGTGTTGAAAATCAAAGACTTATTCTGCTGACACTGGTCTGTATAGTCAAGAGTATGGTGTTCCCAGTGGTCACTTAATGGTTGCAAGAGCTGGACTGTAAGATGACAGAATGCCAAAGTATTGATGCCTTGAAACTGTGGTGCTGGAGAAGACTTCTGAAAGTCTGTTGGACTGCAAGGAGATCAAACCAGTCAATCTTAAGGGAAGTCAACCCTGAATGCTCAGTGGAAGGACTGATGCTGAAGCTGAAGTTCCAGTGTTTTGGTCATCTGATGTATATAGTTGAATCATTGGAAAGTCCCTGATGCTGGGAAGACAGGGCAGAAGGAGAAAAAGGCATCAGAGGATGAGATTGCTGGATGGCATCACTGATGCAATGGACATGAACTTGGGCAAACTTCAGGAGTTGGAGGGAGGGACAGGGAGGGACAGGGAGGCCTGGTGTGCTGCAGTCCGTGGGGCCACAAAGCATTGGACATGACTGGACAACTGAACAACAAAAAAGATCTCAGTCTATCTGAGAAAATCAGGGAAGGANAACTTGGGCAAACTTCAGGAGTTGGAGGGAGGGACAGGGAGGGACAGGGAGGCCTGGTGTGCTGCAGTCCGTGGGGCCACAAAGCATTGGACATGACTGGACAACTGAACAACAAAAAAGATCTCAGTCTATCTGAGAAAATCAGGGAAGGACTAGATTAGTAGAACTATGCTAATGTCTTCATCTTAAATAATATAATTCAAGATACAAATTATTAATGTCATAATTAGAAAGCAATTTTGTAGCTTGCTTTTTAAAATATTGACAAGAACTGTTGCACCATCCCAGTCACTCACTTTAGGAGCAGCACATTCTATCACTTACCTGGTCTCCTTCCTTTCTTCTGCTCTCTTTTCCCTTTCTGATTAGGAAAGTTTCACAGGCATGATGACATTCTATATTTTTTTATCCAAATATCATACCAGCTGGAGTTTTTCTGCATTCCTTTTGGCTTTGGACTTTTCATAACCTATGATCAGAGTATAGATGGTTAAAGATGGATGCTTTATCCAGTTCCCTCAGTTCAGTTCAGTCGNATATATATATATATATATATATATACTTGGAACAATACATCCTATGCTTTAATAGTGGTTGATTCTGGATGGTAAGATTCAAAATATTCTATTTTTTTTCTTTATATGAATAGATATGCCCTATTCTATTCTCCTATATTTGCAGGAACTTCAGTTCAGTTCAGTCACTCAGTCATGTCCGACTCTTTGCGACCCCATGAATCGCAGCATGCCAGGCCTCCCTGTCCATCACCAACTCCCGGAGTTCACTCAGACTCACGTCCATCGAGTCAGTGATGCCATCCAGCCATCTCATCCTCTGTTGTCCCCTTCTCCTCCTGCCCCCAATCCCTTATGGCAGAAAGTGAAGAGGAACTAAAAAGCCTCTTGATGAAAGTGAAAGTGGAGAGTGAAAAAGTTGGCCTAAAGCTCAACATTCAGAAAACGAAGATCATGGCATCCGGTCCCATCACTTCATGGGATTAGATAGGGAAACAGTGGAAACAGTGTTTTTCAGACTTTATTTTTGGGGGCTCTAAAATCTCTGCAGATGGTGATTGCAGCCATGAAATTAAAAGACGCTTACTCCTTGGAAGAAAAGTTATGAGCAACCTAGATAGTATATTCAAAAGCAGAGACATTACTTTGCCGCAGGAACTTCTTTCTATGTTATATACCTCATAAGGCTAGGATATTTATTTCTGAATGGATATAATGCAAGCCCAATAATTTTTTGGGAAGAAGTTTGTCCATGGTTAATGTATATTAATACTTAGGAACCAAACAAGTATTTGAATGTTTACTGTGCACTCTGAACTATGCTACGTGCTGGGGGAAATTTTAGAAGCCAAGTCATCTAGACAGACATATTTAAAGTCGAGTCAGTGAACCTCAATATGAGTAGGAGCCGTGGAAAGAGTTGAATGAGTGGTTTAGACAGACAGTGAAAACGGAGGGAGAGGTCTCCATAGGCAGGGCTGGCCCTGGAGGCTTCAAAGAGGACATGTCTTTTAGTTAGTTCTTGAAGGAAGAATACAGTTCAGACAGGGATAAAAACAGACGCGTGCAGGCAAAGATTACTCGTAAGTAGAGGGGAATGGGAGCCCTTCAGCACATTTGGGGCACCAGGTAGGCAGGGCTGGTCAGGGTCTGCTCTGAACATCTGACACCGCGCTGTGACTGGGCGCACAGCTCTCTGCTCCTGACAGGGGGTGAGCTGTCTTCAGTCTCCGGGGACTGGGAGCCTTTCAGAGGATCCAGTTACACACAGAACCCCTCCCCAAGGAGCTCGTTTCTGGTGGCGAACCTGCTTGCAGCTGCTGAGCCTGCATGAAAGGGGGCTTTCACAGTTTGCATTTGATTTTCCTCCTTATCATTCCATTCTTTGCTGGCATCCATGGTGTGGGACCCTGGGTCTACCCCAGGACCCAGCCGGCCCTCCACGGATGGGTACACAACAGCTGCCTGGCAGGGCAACTGCCTAGGCTCAGATTGACTTCTGCTTCGAATGACTCTGAGCACAAACTTGCCTCCTCTTCCAAGTGTTGGAATAAGCAATGGCATATGTTGGAGCTGGGGGTCAGGGAGGTGGGGTGGACCAGTCTAACAGCCTAAAACAGCCACCTCACCACTTGTCGGACATCCCAGCCTCAGTCCTCTGAGACTTAGCGTGAAAAAAGGCCTTCAAATTTTCAGTTAATCTTTTTGATCGTGTGTGTGTGTCTGTTGGGTAGGGGTGAGAGGTTTCTGCGGTTCACCATCCTTTATGACTCCAAAACCACTTTCAGACCACACATACATTCCTTTTCCTCTGCACTCCCTCTCAGTTGCGATCAGTGCCCTTCAGCATGTATTTTCCTAATTCAGGACAGGGCAGTAATTCCAAAGGGATTTCTTTAACTTCCTGAGATAATCCATTTCCGTTGTAACCAATCCTACTTATGTGTAACCTAAGGCTCTCATGCTGAAGAAACAGAGAACCCCCGAGGGCCACCTTTATTCCCTTAATTGCAGACCCTAATGTGTTCTTCCTAGAGAGCCGCATGATGGGATGGGCAGAGCGTGGATCTCAAGTCAGATGACCCCTGGCCCTGTCACTGCTAGCTGAATGACCTCGGGCAAGTGATCTAGCTCTCAGCCTCCTTATGCACCTCTTGGTTCTCTGTGTGCGTTAGTCGCTCGTGTCTGACTCTTTGCGACCTTATGGCCTGTAGCCTGCCAGGCTCCTTTGTTATGGGATTTCTCAGGCAAGAATACTGGAGTCGGTTGCCATTCTCTTCTCCGGGGGATCTTCCCCACCCAAGGATTGAACGCGGGTCTCCTGCATTCAAGGCAGATTCTCAACCATCTGAGCCGCCTCAGCCTCGCCTGGTTGTGATGATGACTAAATAACCAGGCAAAACTCATGGGCAGGTGCTACAAAAAGATTTTCTTTGGTATGTTCAGAAGCCCTCAGCCTTCTGTGTTTTGAGTTCCCTAACCAAATCCACCCTGTTTTCTGAAACTTTAATCAGCCCCCTGCCCTTTGAGTGCATTACTGTCCCTGAGGCACTGGCTCACCCAGCAGCCTTCTTTGAGCCGGCAAACAACAGAAATATTTGTTTCCTGGCAAGGTTTCTATACCAAGAATGGTTTCCAGGCCTGAGGAGGCTGCCCTTGGGAGAGAGCATGCTGGACACGATTCCCAGAACAGGAGTGAACGCAAGCGCCTGTGTACAATCTTGTCCTCAGTTACCTGACACCAGTCTCCAGGGGAATTAGCCAAAGACATCTCAAATGTCAGGGCACATATTTCTGTCTGAGGTTGACCTGTCTTCTCCCTCCATGGGCCTGTACCACATCCTTCCAGAATTAAGTGACCCAGTCTCCTTCTGGAATGGCCTATACAGAAGCACGCCTTCCCGGGCACCAGACGAGAACTGGGACAGTGCCGAAGGGAGAGGTGAGGCCGTCGTGAATTAAAGAGGGCACACATAGCTGGTTAGGAGCTGAGTCATTAATGTTTCTTTGATTTCCCTCTGGAGTAGTCAGGGACTTTTCCTCTCACCTTTCTTCCTCTCCTTTGCATCTTGCCACTGTTTGATAATCAAGATGGAGGTACGTACAAACACATACCCGGGGGCTCTCTGTAACCTTATTTCTGTGTCTCCTTTCCTCCTTTGCTCTTGAGAAGCCACCCTTATACCCACATCTTCAGGCTGCCTCCTCCTCCCATCTCTTTGTTCCCTGGGGCTGGTTTTAGCTGTGGTCCTACACATAGAACTTCATTGCATCTCACTATCTCAGCACCAGAGTGTTAACAAACTAATTTAATGAATGTTTCCAAGTGGAATGAGAGAAGACCGGAATGTACTACAGGTTCCCTGTTGGGTTTCCTGTTTAGATCCAGACACACCATCCCTGACTTGGTGATTCTGATGTTGGAACTTTCTCATGAAGCGGGAGATACTTTTGGGCCAGTGGGTCATTCAGGTGATTTCATTAGATGCTGGATACCAAGTTCTTCATAAATTGAAAAAATTGTGAGATGATCATGATGCTCATAAGCAATCAGTTTTTGAATACTGTGTTTGGTGATTGGAACCAGTCCTATAATTAAGTATGCCATACAAAGACTATCTGAAAATCTGATGCATATTTAGTGATATTATTTTTTGCTTCCATTCAGCCCTCAATTAGCCCTTGAGGAAGAATATCTTTTAATTTGGCTTTTAATTACAATGTATATTTTCTGATAAGTTTTTAAATTTTTGGCTGCTAAGCTTGTGAGACCTCAGTTCTCCAACCAGGGATTGAATCCACTGGACCACCAGGGAATTCTTAGATAAACTGTAGTTATCTAAAATTCTTAATCTTCGATTCAAGTTTGAGATCCAATGGTGGAGAATAACCCATTAACCAATCAATAATGTATTAACCAGCTCTAGCCTGGAGCACCGGCCTGCCCCTTTGTATGAAATCTTCCAGAGAAAATACAGTTCTTGTCAAGTCTGTCTCTTTTCTAATCAAGTTGCTTTGTTTTGTCTGGAGGAGTGAATTGAGGTGAGGAGGAGGGACCTAGTCTTTGGAACTGCAGAAGTACCTGCTTAGTCTGACTGAGCTGCAAGCAGGGATTAAATAAATTAAGCAAAATGGGAGGCTCAGACACGCCCTTTGCCCAGAGGGTGTCTGGGCAGGCACCCCCTCCCCAGTGGTAGGTTCCTTGTCTGATGTTTCTTCAGTGGGATAAACATCTTTTATTGCTGTGTGGTCAGATTTTAAAGTAAATCAGGAACAGAATTTATCACAGGGATGGTCTACAAGGGTCCAGCCTTTTTCTTGACGCAGACGACGTGATAAATTAGATTTTAGATTGGAAATGATTTCTCCAAAGTGTTGCAGTAAAAGGAAAAAAGAGGAATGAATTTTTCTCTTTCCCTTTCCTGAGAACAAAGACGATAAAGAGAATGAACAGTGAGCAGGCCTGAGTATTCCTAGTTTTCCTACTTTAACTGCTCTTAACTCTGCATGTCTGTAACCAAGTTTGCTTTTCTGCCCCCTAACTCTGCAGGAGCTACAATTCACATTTTTCCTTTGACTCTATGCTAAATCCATCCCATGTCTGGTGTTTACCCTTACAACACCCTTCCCCTTATAGTTACATATCAGAAAGAAGGCGGCAGATCCACCCAACTGCCAGACTCAATTACTGGGTTACTGACGCCAGTCTATGACTGTCTTTGAAACAACACAAGAGGAAAAAATCAAGATCCTATCACCTTTATTCCTCATCTCCAACTCCTAACTTTGAGCCCTTGCCATATATAAGCCCCTAGACTTCTCAATGGCACCCCACTCCAGTACTCTTGCCTGGAAAATCCCATGGACGGAGGAGCCTGGAGGGCTGCAGTTCATGGGGTTGCTAAGAGTCGGACACGACTGAGCGACTTCACTTTCACTTTTCACTTTCATGCATTGGAGAAGGAAATGGCAACCCTCTCCAGTGTTCTTGCCTGGAGAATCCCAGGGACGGGGGAGCCTGATGGGCTGCTGTCTATGGGGTCACACAGAGTCAGACAGGACTGAAGCGACTGAGCAGCAGCAGCAGCAGACTCCTCATGGAGGGGGGCACAGTTCTTAAGGCATGAACCTACTGTGGTCCCCTCTCCACCGACAGAATGAAAGTCATCTTTCTGTTTTCTCCAAACTCTGTCTCCATATTTTTTATTCGGCTTCGGTAAGCAGAGAAGGCCAAGATTTTGGCCAGCAACAACTGGAGGTGTTAGAATCGTAATAGTTCACATTGGCCAAGTGCTTCTTACTACAGGGTGGCCACACCAGTTGATGAAGCTTGATAAATACCAACCACCTCATTGCATTTGCTACTCAGAACAAGTGTCTTCAAGGGAGACACTATTATTAGTCTATTTATCAACAGGGAAACAGGCTCAAAAAGATTGTCGACTGCTTGTTGTAAAGAGACAGAACTGGTGCTTAAACCAAACAGCCTCAAAAGCCCAGGTGTTTAAGCACCACGCTGGGCTCCCTACCATGAATCTAAAGCAGTGGTCCCCATCCTTTTTAGCACTAGGGACTGGTTTCAAGGAAGACAATTTTTCCATGGACCGAGATGGGGCAAATGGGGATGGTTTCGGGGTGATTCAAGCACATTACATTTGTTGTGCACTTTATTTCTATTATTATTACATCAGCTCCTCTTCACACCATCAGGCATTAGATCCCGGCAGTTGAGGTTTGAAACGGAAAGTGAAGTCACTCAGTCGTGTCCAACTCTTTGCGACCCCATGGACCGTAGCCTACCAGGCTTCTCTGTCCATGGGATTTTCCAGGCAAGAGTACCAGAGTGGGTTGCCATTTCCTTCTCCAGGGGATCTTCCTGACTTAGAGATCGAACCCAGGTCTCCCATGTTGCAGACAGATGCTTTACCTCTGAGCCACCAGGGGTTTAAAGGACCAGAATCATCTTTTATTTGTTTTCCACGAAATCTCAGCTTCTCTGCCCTTTCCTGCCCCTCTCTCCTGTTTAGTCTCCCTCTTTTTTTTCTCGTTTGTTGACAGTCTTTTCTCTATCCTGGCTGAATGCTTTGTCTTCAGTGGTCTCTTATGTGCTGCTTTTTGCCTGATCCATCGATAAGTAACCCAGAAATTTATATTTAATTTTTTGTGGTACTTTCTCAGGCTAAAAAAAAACAACAATAGGCGTTGAATAGTATTTATTTTCTGAATGGAGGACTGGCATCAGATCCCTCTTTAGATGTTGATGGTTTGGGCTGAGGTGGATACTATGACTAAACCAATGGTTCTTGGAGCCCAGAGCAGTAATCCTCTTGAGGTTGGATAAGTGAGCCACACTTATCCAAGGGATGTCCAAATCTGAGCCTGGCTATTTCAACTCTTCTCTCCCATTCTGATTCTGAATTCCCTGGATAGGGGTCAGGACACTGGCTGTTATTTAGAGGCCCCAGTAATACTTAAGATCAGGCTCTTTGGGAAATGCTGGACTGAAGGAGTAAACCTTGGTTCTCTCATTTTCTTGCACCTCCAGATTATCTATTCCAGAATTTCCTTTTGCAGATCCTGAGGCCAAGGGTCCCAGGACCAAATCTGGGAACACTGCTCTAGCTCACATGCCCCTAAATTCGAGCATGCATCAGAATCCTCCCCAAAGCTTGTTGAAACAGAGACTGTGGGCTCTTTTCTCAGTGTCTGACTCAGTTGGTTTTGGAGGAGGCTGGGGGATTTGCACTTATAATAAATCCCCAGGTCACACTGATGCTGGGGGCCCTGGGACCACACTTTGAGAACTACTGTGCTAGATCATTCCACCGCATTAAAAAGTAGATTGACCCTCAGCCCAGATCAGAGACCTTTCTTCAAGCTAAAATGTATAACAATAGTAACTCTTGACCGGCCATAGCTTTCTCATTAATTACCAGGCTCCTTAAGTACCTCTGTTCTCAAAAGGTGCAGCAAGTGCTCTCTTTGCTGTCAAAACCAGGTGCTGGGAAACCTGGGTCCTAGGATTTCATGTACATCCCAGACAACAACGTCGTGAACGACCAGAGGGAAGTCATCTACCTTTCTTTGGCTTGCTCTCTCCCCATCTGTGGACTATGACATCTTTAGGAGATAAAATGAGAGAAGCAAGTAAAACACACTCAGGAAATATTTAAAGCTCAAGGTACAAATACTGGCCATAATCCTGAAGCGTTGACTGGGAAGGTGAAGACTGGCTGCCGTGTCTTGGTTTTTCATTTACTTGTGGCAGTCGGTGGTCCAGCTGTTATTTCTTCATCTGAGCTAAATAGAACTAGACCCTGAGTGGAGCCTCTGCAAATTTAGCCGCTTTAGTGCTTTCTTGTAGCTTGCAAGTTGCATTAAAACTGTCTTTAACATTCATTCTCATTGCTACTTTTGTTTGTAAGTTCTTCCCTTTATAAGGGGAGAACTCTGTGCCAATGGCTCCTGCCTGGGTGTGACTGGTATGCTGTTAGCAGCAAAGGCTAAAAGTGGGAGACAGGGTCAGAGTTCGGTTCAGTTCAGTTACTCAGTCGTATCTGACTCTTTGCAACCCCATGGACTGCAGCATGCCAGGCTTCCCTGTCCATCACCAACTCCCAGAGGTTGCTCAAACTCATGTCCATTGAGTCAGTGATGCCATCCAATCATCTCATCCTCTGTCAGCCCCTTCTCCTCCTGCCTTCAATCTTTCCCAGCTTCACGGTCTTTTCAAATAAGTCAATTCTTCGCATCAGGTGTCATTAGAGTACATAAAATATAAACAGCTGTTGTTCTTGTTTAGTTGCTCAGTTGTGTCTGATTTTTATTACCCCATGAACTATAGTCCTCCAGGCTCCTCTGTCCATGGGATTTCCCAGGCAATAATACT
>SJYV01049162.1:126211-176693 GCA_006410875.1 Neotragus pygmaeus | reverse complement strand
CAGGGCCCTACTTTCCTCTAGCCCCAGGCTGACAGCCCAGCTGCTGCCTCCTGTGTGCTATCCTGGAATTCTTATTATGTCTCAGGAATCTGGTTCTGATCTGTGATGAAATTACAGACTGCGGTGTCCAGCCTCACCGATGTGACCTGGGAGGGGAAACCTCTCTTCTGGATGCCTGCTTTGGTAAACCTCCCAGGCCCTTCTGCCAGGGCCTTGTCCCCAGTTGCCTTCCTGATCTGGGACTGACTGACAAGCCTTGGGCTGGTTACTGGCCCCTCCCTTCCCCTAGGAAAGTGTCCCTCCACGGCCTGTGTCCACAACAGCTAGTAAGCACTAAGAAAGCAAAGCAGAGCAGGTCTGAGGCCCAGAGAGTTTCCAATCAAAGGAGTTTTATTTTTAAAAATCCAATTCAGAATATGTTCTTTGAACCTTATAAGGTACTTGGGGGACAACACAAAAGAAGATCCTTTTAAATAACGATTAAAAAAAATCCTTTTAAAGTAAATATTAAAAAAATAATTGAATTATAGTTGATTTATAATATGTTAATTTCTGCCGAACAGCAAATTGATTCTTTTTTAAATATTCTTTTCTATTATGGTTTATCATCGCTCAGTTCTGTTGCTCAGTTGTGTCCGACACTCTGCGACCCTACGAACTGCAGCATGCCAGGCCTCCCTGTCCATCACCAACTCTTGGAGTTTACCCAGACTCATGTTCATTAAGTCGGTGATGCCATCCAACCGTCTCATCCTCTGTCAGCTCCTTCTCCTCCTACCTTCAATCTTTCCTAGCTTCAGAGTCTTTTCCAATGAGTCAGTTCTTCGCATCAGGTGGCCAAAGTATTGGAGTTTCAGCTTCAACATCAGTCCTTCCAATGGATATTCAAGACTGATTTCCTTTAGGATGGACTGGTTGGATCTCCTTGCAGTCCAAGGGACTCTCAAGAGTCTTCTCCAACACCACATTTCAAAAGCATCAATTCTTCGGCACTCAGCTTTCTTTGTAGTCCAACTCTCACATCCATATTTGACTAATGGAAAAACCATAGCTTTGACTAGATGGATCTTTGCTGGCAAAGTAACGTCTCTGCTTTTCAATATGCTGTCTAGGTTGGTCATAGCTTTTCTTCCAAGAGTAAGNTAGGATGGACTGGTTGGATCTCCTTGCAGTCCAAGGGACTCTCAAGAGTCTTCTCCAACACCACAGTTCAAAAGCATCAATTCGTCAGCTCTCAGCTTTCTTTATGGTCCAACTCTCACATCCATACATGACCACTGGAAACACCATAGCCTTGACCAGATGGACTTTTTCCAGTTGTGGATCCTTCAGCATCTTGTAATTTGTCCTTGAAAATTTGACCTCAGAGGTTATCCTTAGATGGCACCTCCAGTATTCAATGGTAATACAAGATAAACTTATTTCTTAATATACAAAGAAAAAAATCAAATAGAATATTATTTTACCATTGATATAAGGGAGCAGAGGCATCCCGAGTTTTAAGCAAATTATATGAAAAATTTATGGAACATCTTTGTTTAAGGAATTTTGCAGGACATCCTTTGACCTGTGACCTATCCAAATCTTTAGGGTAATAAGTTGTCCTACAGTGAATTCTAGTCAACCAGTGAGCCGTTTTCATATTTACTTGACTTACAAGGATGAATAACTGTCTCTTATACACATCTAGATGTGTANATCCATTCTATGTGTAATAGTTTGCATCTGCTAGTCCTAGGCTCCCGGTCCATCCCTCGTCTACCCCTTCTCCCCCTTGGCAACCACAATGTGTTCCCTATGTCTGTGAGTCTGTTTCTGTTTTGTAAGTAAGTTCATTTGTGTCGTATTTTAGATTCCACATATAAGAGACATTGTATGGCACTTTTCTCTCTCCTGACTTCCTTCACTGAGTGTGATGGTCTCTGGGTCCATCTGTGTTGCTGCAAGTGGCATCATTTCATTCTTCTTTAATGACGGGGTAAACTTCCGTTGTATATATGTACCGCATTTTCTTTGTCCACTCATCTGTCGGTGGACATGTAGGTTGTTTCCATGTCCTGGCTGTGGCGGGTAGTGCTGCTGTGAACACGCAGGAGTGCATGCATCTTTTTGAATTATAGTTTTATCTGGATATTTGATCAGCAGTGGGATTGCTGGATCATTTGGGAATTCTATTTTTAGTTTTATGAGAAAACTCCATACTTTTTCCCATAGTGGCTGCACCAACATACACGTCACAAGACTCCAACCCTGTCCTCACAGCAGGTAAAGCTCACAGGAGACGGGCCTGTGATCAGGCAGTTATAAAAGGATGACATAAGGGGTGGCTCGAATAAGAGCAGGGTGCTGGTGCCCACTGGAGCCGGATGAGAGGTGCTGGCGCAGTGGTGCTGGGATAGGAGGGCGTGTGTGCTAGACACAGTCACGGCCCACAGAGGTCCATTTCCTAATCTTCAGAACCTGTGACACCTTATAAGGCAAAAGGGACTTTCCAGGTGTGATTACATTCAGGATTTTGAAATGGGAAGATTATCCTGGATTATCTGGATGGGATCAGGATAATCACAAGAATTCTTGAAAGATGGAGGAAGGCATTTCATCAAAATCCAAAAGAGTTGAAGATGCTGTGGTCCTGTCTTTCAGGTTGGAGGAAGGGGCCAGGAGCCAAGGAATGCAGCTGGAAAATATCGAGAGAATTGATTCCCCCCTAAAACCTCTGGAAGGAACCACGCTGATTTTAGCTCAGTGAGACCCATTTTCTACTTCTCACCGCCAGAACTGCAAAATAATTAATTCACGCTGTTTTAAGGCACTGAGTTTGTAGTGATTTATTACAGTAGCCATAGGAAGGGCTTTCCAGGTGGTGCTAGTGGTTAAGAACCCGCCTGCCAATGCAGGAGATATAAGAGATGTGGGTTCGATTCTTGAGTTGGGACGATCCCCTGGAGGAGGACGTAGCAACCCACTCCAGTATTCTTGTGTGGAGAATCCCATGGACAGAGGAGCCTGGTGGGCTACAGTCTGTAGGGTCACAGAGAGTTGGACACGACTGAAGGGACTTGGACGCACAATCACAGCCATAGGAAACTAATATAAGATGAACAGGTTCAAGAATGATTTAGTAGGGACTTCGCTAGTGGTCCAGTAGTTTTAAGACTCTGTACTTCTAAGGCTCAGGGCAAGGGAACTAAGCTTTGGGTGGGGAACTAAGATCCCATATGCAGGGCCAAAAAAAAAAATTTAGTAAATAATTTGATTAGAGAGAGGAGGGGAGAGCAAGACCTGCTGGGGATTGCTGGGTGAGGCATTAAGGTGAATTGAAGTCCTGTCCCTTGAGCTAAAGTCCACTGGGAGGGCTGGAGGGAGGAATCCTGGGATAGTGATGAGATACTCAGCTTGGGACACGTAATGGAGTTAAGTTGGCGTGTACATGAGTGTCAACGTGAAGATGTCCAGTGAGCAGTTGTCTACCGGGAAAGAGACTGGCCTGGAGGCAGGGGTTGTCCATGGTGGCTGAAGTTCTGGGCCCCCTGAGATAACCCATGGAGACTGACACTGTTGGGGGAGCTGAGGACCTGATCTTGGTGGGAAAATCTTTTTGGTAGAGACACAGAACACACCTCCAGCAAGTGAATTCTTTTTTGTTCTGTAAACGTTCCTGTTCTCGTGTCCCCTGTGCTCCCCACCCCCAGGGCTCTTATTAAACCTTCTGTCACATTCAGATGGGCAGATTTCAGTTCTGCACACCTAGATTCTCCCTTTTATCCTGGTTCATGACCTCGCAGACCATACATAAGGGATTTAAGACGTCCCCGCGCTCCAGCTCTCACACTTTCTTCTTGCAGAGCAGCCCTGCTTTCCCTACTTGGGGCCATCGGGGTCTGCAGAGTCTGCCTGGCAGCAGCGGGCCCGCCTCCGCTCTTTGGTTGTCTGGCTTGGATTTTGGCCCCGTGAGAAGGAGGCCGCGTTCCTCACGCTGCTCCTGGCATATGAGCCTGAGTTGTAACGTGACTGTTTCAGAGTTAGGGCGCATTGCTTTCGTACATACTATTCTCTCTGCCTGGAACACCCTTCTGGAAAGTACCATCATATCTGCCTGACTCAACTTTCAGAAAGTTTCTGCAGGAGTTTTGTCCAGTGGAGATAGTTTCCTTGTCTTCTCATGTGGACTGTGAATGACTGATTACTGGCCCACGTTCCTCTTCTTGACCATGAGCTCCTTATGAGCATAGACTCTGGTTTACTTAGTTCAGGTTTCCGAGGACCTAACAGAGTCCAGGGTTCAATAAAAGCTTTTGCTAAACAGAACTGACCCTTCTTGACTGCGTCTGTCCGCATCTGATGGCTTAGGGAGCCTGCACGGCTGATAGGTAGCGCACTCATCAGCAACAGGTGAACAGCTGTGCTCAAACCCACACGCTTCCTTATGTAACAGCCTTCCTGGTGAGGAAAGCTCCAAGGGTAACACAGAAACCCCCGTGGCCTCCTCTTCTCCTTGTGCCAGGTTGCCAGCATCATACATCTGGCCTCCTTGACAGATACCTGTTTCTGGCCTCACATATCTTGCTTGACAACGTGAGCCAGGCAGGAAGCAATTGCTTCTGTCTTGGAATGTTCTGGCAGGCCCAGAAGACACACACACAGAGCCAGATGGAATGTGTGGCGGGGGTAGAGAGGGGAGCTAAAGGGTGAGGGTAGAACCGAGTGTCCAGTGTGATAACAGTCCATTTTCCCTGGGGATTGATTGCAGGGGGAAGGGGAGGTCGATGTTGAGAAATGCTGGGATAAATGGACCTGAAAAGGGAAAAGGAACCCGGGCAGCCCGGGAGCCGCCTGAGCGGTGGCGGCCTGTCTCGGGCTGTCCGCTGAGTCCTGGTTTCCGAAGGGAAGGAAAGAACTGCAGCAGGTCTTCAGGACACGTCTCGGTTGCCTGGCCAATCCAGACAGCTCAGAGGGAGCCAAAGGCAGCCACAGCTCTTTTTTTTTTTTTTAATTTGCTGCACTTCCCCAGCCTCAAAAAGAAAGATCCAGGGGATCCAATTACAAATTTGACCTAGGTACCTCCTCCTCACCCTCTAAATTAGAATAGTCAACTCAACAATATGCATAATAACGCCAGAAATCTTGAGCTACATGTCACTGAAAGTTTAAATACAAAAGCCAAACAGAGATCGATAAGTAGCAAAAAGGTGAACTATTTAAGTTTCTTATAGCTCAGTGGGCCTGCATTCTGTTCAGGAGCAGTTCTCAAAGGAGCTGGTATCAGCTCAACCGAACAGGTTGCTGGCCCCTCCCCTAAAGTTTCTGCTGCTCTCCGTCTGGGGTCAGGTCGAATTTCTGTGGCTAAAACAAGTTCCCCCGGGAGATGTTGGTGCTGCTGGTCCAGGGATCCCTGCTTTCAGAACCGCTAGTTTCCTAACAGCTTAAGAAATGGGGTCACAAAGAGCCGGACCCGACTTCAGGACTCGGTGAACTGGAGAAACTTGTTTAGAGAGAAATTGAAACAAAAGGACAAAAGCAGTAACTCAGTTTCCTTAGAGAGGTGTGTGTGTGTATGTTCTTAGAAAAACAAGAGGGAGTAACATTGGCTTTTAAGGTCCGCTCTAGAAGATGCTGGGCTTTGCTCACAGCTCAGTGGTAAAGAATAAGCCTGCCAATGCAGGAGATGTGGGTTCAATCAGATAAAAAGTACTGGGTAAAAACCTCAAGGCAGTTGCAAATAGAACGTTTTTGGACACTTCTCTCTGCCCCTTGTATGTTAGGTCATGCTCTTCTAGAACTATCCAAGGTCGAGGAGAAATGGCTCTTGTCAAGCGGTACCCTCGGATTCACAGCCTTTCCCCCTTTGGGCTCCCGTGGTGTTCCTCCCACATCTAAGGTACATCTAAGACTGCAGGATTTGGAGGTCAGAAGGCTCAGCTTGTGTTAACCAAAAATATTACTGTTATTTCCAAAGCTTTCTGATCTCCGCTCCTCTCTGCTCACCTAGCCCTGACTTGTGAATCCAGTGTCTTCTAAGTGCATGTGCACAGGCTCAGTGCCTAAGTCGCGTGTCCAGCTCTCTGCGACCTCATAGACTGTAGCCTGTCAGGTTCCCCTGTCCATGAGATTCTCCAGGAAAGAATACTGGAGTGGATTGCCATTTCCTTCTCCAGGAGATCTTCCCGACCCAGGAATGGAACCCATGTCTCTTGCATCTCTTGCTTTGGCAGAAGGATTCTTTACCACTGAGCCCCTAGGGAAGCCTAATATCTTCTAGCTGACCTTAAAAGCCAGTGTTTCTCCTCCTTGTTTTCCCAAGAATGCACACATACTTCTCTGTGGAAACTGAGTTATTGCTTTTGTCCTTCGTTTCCTGGATGAATCAAGATAATTTTCTGCTTGGGCTCCATGTCTCCCCTTTGATCATTCTGCCAGAGGTGGGAACAGCCTTAGTTCCTTCCAGAGACTTCCTGTGTTGGATTCTGCTGTCTCTTCCCTACCCCAAGATTACAGTATTAAACTCAGCTCCTTCAGAGAATTTGCGTCCCTCCCCCAGTGAGCGGCCTTACAATGGTCATGGCCTACTTTAGACCACTTTACAGTATAAGGAAGTCTCTCTCTCTCTCTCTTTCCCCACTGCGAAGGATCTCTCACTTTCTAAGCAATAACTTCCTTAAATGTAACCCCTCTCTACCTCCACCCTTTAGGCCAGATTAGAAATTTGGTGGAGGGAGAAGGGTTAGAGGGGTGGAGATCTTTTGCTAGTGAAATATTCCTCACAGGAAAAATCAGATCCTTGTTTTCATCATTTCGTACTTAAAAAATGTGATTTAGTATTTTTTAAAAATATTTAGGGTGCAATTTCTTAATCGGTTTTGTATTTATGGTCTCCAAAGGTCTTACTTGGACTGACTACTACTGCTGAACCGGCAAATCTTGTGACTACAGGCTGTGTTTTAGTGAGAGGAACTTGACACATTGCTTTGCAAGCTGTTTTAATCTTGTGCCGTGTGTGTTCTCAGACGCTCAGCTATGTCTGACTATTTGTGATCCCATGGACTATAGCCTGCTAGGCTCCTCTGTGCATGGGATTTTCCATGCAAGAATACTGGAGCATGTTGCCATTTCCTCCTCCAGGGCATCTTCCCAGTCTAGAGATCGAGGCTGCATCTCCTGCGCTGGCAGGCAGAATCTTGAGCACTGAGCCAACTGGGAAGCCCTGTTTCAGTCTTATGCTGGTCAGATATTTGTTGAAGGAGAGAATGAATTATGCTCCTCTGATGCCCTGGGCCTTTGGTTAGTTGTATAGTGGGATTTGTAAAAACAATATCATACCTCGCATAGACTTTGCCTCAGAAAATACTGAAATTAAAAAATGTTTTTTGACATTGGAAAAGGCAAAATCTACAGAATGTATTTTGACCTCCACAGAGAAAACCTCAGTGCTGATACCCTCTTATTGGTGTAAAGAGAGTGGTCCTCCTTGAAGGAGAATGACATCCGTCAAAGGTCAGGGCCTGTGCTGCAGGCCGACAAGGCAGGAGCTCTCCGCCCTTCTTTCCTAACCCAGAGCTTTGCAGGGGTTGTGTGTTGATGGAGCTCTAATGCGGCCTCCCTCAGATCACACGCGTCAGTCGTTAGGACTCACTGAGGAGGTGATTGTGCCAGCCGGGCTAGTAGAGTCCACAGTTGGGTTCAGGTCTGATTCAAGCACAGAGGTCTTCCTGCCACCTGAGCAAATACCAAGAACTGGTCACTGCTGCGGTACCGTTCGAAGCTCACATCCGGGGGTTAGGAAATCCAGACTCGGGGCCAGAGATGTCATCGTGGCTGCACAAGAAAGCAGTCACTGATCACTACATTGTACACCTGTAGCTTACATAATATGGCACATGAACCAGATTTGAATAAAAAGAAATTAAAGAGAAGGAGGTCACTGACAGACGCTGCAGCCAGTGTGGCAATCCAGCCGGTGACCGAGACACTCGCAAGAGACACCCGCAGTGCAGTGGGACTCCCCTTGCCTGCCTTCAGCTCCAGAGGAGACCCTGCTCGGGGTCACCAAGCAGTTGTGCTGAGAACAGCTGCAGGAACAGAGTGGTGCCTGGCAGAGACTCCCACCCTGGGCCGCTCAGAGTGCTCAGCTTGGGCCAGGCCCCCAGGCTTTGAGGCTCCTTTGTTCACGTCACATGCTTGGCAACAGCAGAGCAAAGGTCACTGAGACTGGGTGCCCACCCTTCCTGCTTCCCGCCCACCCAGGGGGTCAAGGATCGCTGTTCCCAGTAAAGGGCTTGGCAGAGAGGAACAGGCTGCATTCTGGAAATTAAAGTCCTTTTAAAAGGTCCACCTCATTTCAGACTCAAGGTGGGGAATTTCTGTGTCCCCAGCCAGGAATATGAAGGCTCTAGGAAAGACTGGACAATCCTTATTTTTTTTTAGTTAAAAGTGGACCAACTTTATTTTATTTAATTTATTTTTTTAATTGAAATATAATTGCTCTACAGAATTTTGTTGGTTTCTGCCAAATATCAACATGAATCAGCCATATGTCCCCTCCTTCTTGAACTGGGCAATCCTTTTCTTTAAAGGTGTTTAAGGCAAAAACAGTTCTCTGTACTTTTTCCAGGGAGTCGCTCCTCAGCCCTGGACTTGTCTTTTGCCCTGATTTGGTGATATATGTTCATGCTCCCCCTGCCCCCACACTCAGGGCACACCCCGGAAGTCTAGGGGGAAGGGGTTCCTCTGAGATGCCACTAATAAACCACCCAGATGATTGTGCTGCTGGCCAGTACGATGGTCTTTCTCTGCTCGTGGGAGGCTCTCAGGTGGGAGGCAGCTGCCGAGGCCCCACGGTGCAGGTGCAGCAGAATGGGGGCCCGGCCCGCCTCTGCGGGAGGAGGATCCGCCCAGTCAGGGCTTCATTCCCAAGTGCACAGGAAGGCTGTGGAGCCACAGTGTGCTTCTGGCCAGAGGAACGTGTTCCTCTTAATATAATGAGCATGTATTGAGCGCTCACTCTGTGGTAAGCTCTGTTCTAAGCCCTTGACATGCATCAGCTTCATTATCAACTCTCCGAAGCAGAGGCCCTTGTACAGATGAGAAAACTGAGGCACAGGGAGGCTAAAGTCATTTGTTTGAGGTCACCTGTGCAGGAAGTGCCAGAGCCATGATCTGATCCCAATCAAGTCTGACTCCAGAGCCAGTGCTCTTAATGTCCACATCCTGCTGTGTCACGCCCTTCACTGTTTGGGTGTGAAGACAACTATGGATCTCACACATTGTTTATGCCTGAGAAGGGTCACATACATGGTCGCGTTTGATTTCTTTCTACAACAGCCCTAAGGAGGTGAGTGGATTGAATGATATTGTCCCCATTAAATGCTGAGGAGACAAGACAGAGGTCAAGCACATTTGGCAACATCACCTTGCTAGTTAATAGTAAACTACGCAGGGCTCCTGATTTAAAAAAAAAAAAAGAAAAATTACTTGGTAGCGCTGGGTGTAGTTGCAGCACTTGGGATCTTTGCTCTTCCTTTCGACATGTGAGATGTTTTTAGTTGCAGCATGTGGGATCTAGTTCCCTGACGAGGGATCAAACCCAGGCCTCCTGCACTGGGAGTGTAGAGTCTTAGCTACCAGACCACCAGCGAAGTCCCCAGGGCCCCTGATTAAAGGAGTATTTGGTCTGGTTGACCCACAAGGAATTAATCCACGTGTTGGATTAGGAGCAAGTCCTCCCCTACATGGGACTCAGGTGTTGGGTGATTTGTGACCCAGGCCTTGCCTATCATGACCCACTTACTGAATAGAGTAGATTAATTGCTCAAGGTGCTTAGGGTTGCAAGGACGAGACAAGGAGGCCTGGCTCTCCTGAGGTGATGGGTGCTGGCTGCCAGGCCACAGGGGGAAGAGCCCTGGAAGGTGTCTCAGCAGCGGCACAGCTGCGCCTTGTCCGAGTGCTGCCAGCGCTGTCTGTGGGAGCGCCTTGGAGAAGTGGACAGCGTCCAGTCCTTGTCTAGAGCGCCCTGTCTCCTGTGGTCACTCTGACATGCTCTCCAAGACCCTGGTATTCATCCCCTGACACAGGAGCACCTAAGGATCTGGCCCCCATCAATAAGGAGGGCCCCTTTGGGACAGACAGCCTCCCTGGTGACAGCCTCACTTGGCCCAGTGTGTGAATTGCTTTTGTTCTGGGCATCTTCTCTCTTTCAGCTGGCCTTGGGCAGGACATTACCCAAGTAACTTCTCCAAAAGAGCCTCCCAGATGCCTTTTCTCAGAGCAGGGCTAAGGGCTCGCCAGGCAGTAACCATTGGTGACCCTCTGAACATGAGAGTAGAGCTAGAAGAGCCCTGAGAAACTGCCTTTTTATTGAAAGCCAGGGGAGTGAGTCAAGACATTTGCTCAGGACCACTGGGAGGGTTTGCAGCAGAGCTGGAATCAGAGCCGGGCTCCTGACTCCAGGCTCGGCACTCCTCCTGCTGCCCCCGGAGAGACCAGGGAGGAGACTTCCATTGGCTTTGCCTGATGCTTGCTAATGGCTGCTCAACAGTTAAAAAGAAGAGTAATGCTGTCTTTGAACTAACATTTCCATATCTGCTCTTCCCCTGCAAGTCTCTGTTGTCTGATTAAAAAAATTTTTTTTACCTTTTATTTTTTTAAAGATATTTGTTTGTTTGTTTGTTTTTGGCTGTGCTGGGTCTATGGTGCAGTGCCTGGGCTTCTCATTGCGATGGCTTCTCCGGCTGCAGGACACAGGCTCTAGGGTGCGCAGGCTTTAGTAGCTGCAGCTCCAGGGCTCCAGAGCACAAGCTCAATTATTTTGGCACTTGGGTTTAGTTGCCCCTCGGCATGTAAGATCTTCCTGGACCAGGGATGAAACCTATGTCTCCTGCTTTGGCAGGCAAATTCTTAACCACTGGCCCACCATGGAAGTCCCCTGCTGTCTGATTTGATGGAGACTTGGTATAGAATGGGTGAGAAGGCATGAGGAAACCCCACACGATGGAGCCAGGAATCTGTCTGCAGGAGGGAGAGATGTGGGAAGGATCAAGCAGGTGGGCAGGTATCAGATGCCTCGTCTCCTTGGGCCAGCGGCACTGCTACCCAAAGCTGCCCAGGCTGCTGGCACCGTCGGCCGCCCGCCCCCCTGCTCTCTCTCCCCGTACCCCCGGGATGATGCAGCCAGAGGCCACAGGAGAACCTGTCAGGCATGGAACACCAAGTAAACAGCCCCGAGGAATTTCTCTTACTTGAATTTCAGCTCATTTACTTGGAAGCATATGTCTTCTCGTCTGGTTGGGGGAAGGGAGAGTAGGGTGGAAAGGCTAGGATTACAGTGTCCTTCTGCCCAAAGGAAGCTACTGGTCCAGAGGGCAGTGGTTCCTAACGCTTTCCATTGTATTTGCTGGAGGCATGGCAAGGGCCCCCTGCCCCCAGGCGCTCAACTTCTGCTTTTCAAAATTATAGTTGATATAAAATATTATATTGTAACAATAATATGTATACAATACTGTATTACAATAATATTTACACAATATTACTTTCAGACATATAGCATATGGATTCAGTATTTTTGACAGATTATACTCCCTGGTAACTCAGCTGGTAAAGAATCTGCAGGAGACCCTGGTTTGATCCCCGGGTCAGAAAAAATTCCCTGGAGAAGGGATAGGCTACCCACTCCAATACTCTTGGGCTTCCCTGGTGGCTCAAACAGTAAAGAATCCATCTGCAATGCAGGAGACCTGGGTTCAATCCTAGGTTGGGAAGATTCCCTGGAGAAGGAAGTGGCTACCCACTCCAGTATTCTGTCCTGGAGAATTCCATGGACAGAGAAGCCTGGCAGGCTACAGTCCATGGGGTCGCAAAGAGTCAGACACAACTGAGAGACTTTCACACACACACAACAACATACTCCATTATAGGTTATTAAAAGATAATGGCGTATGGCTCAGGAAACTCAAACAGGGGCTCTGTATCAACCTAGAGGGGTGGGATGGGGAGGGAGATGGGAGGGAAGTTCAAAAGGGAGGGGATATATGTATACCTATGGCTGATTCACGTTGAGGTTTGACAGAAAACAGCAAAATTCGGTAAAGCAATTGTCCTTCAATAAAAAATAGATAGATAAAAGATAATGGCTGTGATTTCCTGTACTATACAGCATATCTGTTTTATGCATAGTAGTTTGTATCTGTTAACCCCATACCCCAGAGTTGTTCCTCTCCCCTTCCCTCTTCTCTTTGGGAACCACAAATTTGTTTTTGTATCTGTGAGTCTGTTTCTGTTTTGCATATACATTCATTTGTATACTTTTTAGATTTGTCTTTGTCTGACATTTCATTAAGCATAATATTCTCTAGGTCCATCCATATTGCTGCAAATGGCAGAATTTTATTCATTTCATGGTTGAGTACTTGATATATAGATTAAGAAGATGTGGTGTATTTATGTGCTGCATCTTCTTCATTCATTCATATATTGAAGGGCTCGTGGATGGCTTCCATGTCTTGGCTGTTGTAAATATTGCTGCTGTGAACATTGGGCATATATCTTTTCAAATTGGTATTTTTGGTTTTCCTGGACATATACCCAGGAGTGGAACTGCTGAGTCACATAGTAGTTCTATTTTTTACCTTTTTGAGGAACCTCCATACTGTTTCCCAAAGTGGCTGGTCTAATTTACATTCCCACCAACAATGCATGAGAGTTTCCTTTTCTCCACATCCTCGTCAGCATTTTTTATTTGTGGACTTTTGATGATAGTGTTGCAGTGAGAAGGAAAAAAGAGGAATGAGTTTTTCTCTTTCCCTTTCCTGAGAACAAAGATGATAAACAGAACAGTGAGCAGGCCTGCACATTCCTAGTGTTTTTACTTTAACCGCTCCTAACTCAGCATATCTGTAACTCACTTTGCTTTTCTGCTCCCTAACTCTGCAGGAGCTACAGTTCACAGTTTTCCTTTGACTCTGTGCTAAGTGCATCCTGTATCTGGTGTTCACCCGTACAACGCCCTTCCCCTTGTAGTTCCATATCAGAAAGAAGGTGAGGGCCACCAAACTGCCAGGTTCAATACTGGGTTACTGACTGCAGTTTCTGACTGTCTTTGAAACAACACAAGAGGAAGAAATCAGGATCCTATCACCCTTGTTCCTCATCACCAACTCCTGACTTTGAGCCCTTGCCTTATATAAGCCCAACTCCTCAGAGAGTTGGAGTACAGTTCTCGAAGCGTGAGCCTACTGTGTTCCCCTTTCTGCATCTGAGTATAAAACCCACCTTTCTATTTCCTCCAGACTCTGTCTCCGTATATTTTATTTGGCTTTGGTGAGCAGAGAAAGCCAAGATTTTGGTCAGCAACAGTAGCCATGCTGTTGGATGGCATCACGGACTCAGGGGACATCGTGAGTATGAGCAAACTCTGAGAGATGGTGAAGGACAGGGAGGCCTGGTGTGTTGCAATCCATGGGGTTGCAAAGAGTTGGGCACGATTTAACAACGGAACAATGACGTTCTGAACTTCTGTCTGCTTTGAACAGCCGATTCTGCCCAAATTTTGTTTCAGGTGAAGATCCTGTTGCTAAATTATTTTGAGACGCACTAATCTAGTGAGAAGATGTAGGAAGGGAGAGAGCTCGATTTTAGGCAAATACCTGCCATTGGCTTTGGAGTGACCTTCGTCAAGGCTGCTCATCCCTTAGTCAGACCTTGGTCATTTTTCCACTTGGAAAAAGTCTCACCTGGGCTGTGTCCTCTCTTCCTTCATGAGCACGGGGTCAAGGTCACGGTCTGGGCAGGCTGTCTTTCTTGAAACCTCTCTCAGCCTTCCATCTGTGCTCTCAGGCCAGTCCCAAGGCTCCCCAACCCACCTGCCATCTCACCCCTAAAGTCTTTCTTCAGTTCAGTTCAATCGCTAAGTCATGTCTGACTCTTTGCAACCCCTTGGACTGCAGCACGCCAGGCTTCCCTGTCCATCACCAACTCTCAGAGATTGCTCAAACTCAGGTCCATCAAGTCAAGGATGCCATCCAACCATCTCATTCTCTGTCGTCCCCTTCTCCTCCTGCCTTCAATATTTCCCAGCATCAGGGTCTTTTCCAAGGAGTCAGTTCTTCACATCAGGTGGTCGAAGTATTGGAGTTTCAGCTTCAATATCAATCCTTCCAATGAATATTCAGCATTGATTTCCTTTAGGATAGACTGGTTGGATCTCCTTGCAGTCCAAGGGACTCTCAAGAGTCTTCTCCAACATCACAGTTTAAAAGCATCAGCTTTCTTTATAGTCCAACTCTCACATCCTTACATGCCTACTGGGAAAACCATAGGTTTGACTAGAGGGACCTTTGTTGACAAAGTAATGCCTCTGCTTTTAATATGCTGTCTAGGTTTGTCATAGCTTTTCTTCCAAGGAGCAAGCGTCTTTTAATTTCATGACTGTAGTTACCATCTGCAGTGATTTTGGAGCCCCCCCCAAATAAAGTCTCTTACTGTTTCCATTGTTTCCCCATCTATTTGCCATGAAGTGATGGGACTGGACGGTGTGATCAAAGTCTTTCTTAGTTGGGATCAAAAGTGTGACACTAACTGAATAGTTGTTTGTTTTTTTTTAATGACTCAAGATCAAGGTGTTATTATGACATAAATTGACAAGGAAGAGGAAAGACTGGAGGGGACGGCAGAGAGGGCAGGAAGGGAGGGGGAGGAGAGATCTGGAGCCTGTAAACACTCCCAGGGCTAGTTTTAGCAATTAACATGTACTGTCTAGTCACACAAGCTTCCTAGACTCAGTAGAAAGGGATGCAGAGTGTGCAGCAGCCCCTGCTGGTGCTGGTTAGGTAAAGTACACTAATTAGAATGGAGTGGGAAGCCAGAAAACATAATTACTCATCTGATTCGGAATGAGGCTCTTTGAACCAATGGGAAGCTTGCTGTGGTAACACACCCTGTTGGAAAGGTCAAAATCAGCAAATGGAAGCTTCAGGCAGATCAGGAGTGTACTCTTACATTCAACCCAAGACTGACTGGTCTCCAGAAAAAGGACTGGCACCTTTGCTGACTGTCGAATTCCCAAATGCAAGCTTGCTCTCCAAATTCCATGACGAGCTCGATAACTCCACCTCCTCGAGGGCCTCCTTGCTGTTCTGTGCAGTTATCTATTAAAGGAAAGATGACTTTTCGAAACAACGTTCCCTGTATGGTAGGTGTTCAGGTGGGGGGAACTTAAGTGATCTGGGGAGTCATGGCAATGAGGAAGAAGATAAAAATAAAATAGGGGGAAAAAAAACCCACACCGAGATTATAAACAGATCAGAAAATCTGGATTTTTAGAAAACGGTTTTTGAAGAATATCTATTCTCCCCAAAGTAGAGGATATGGAAGAAAAAAAACAGGCCTAACCTTTCCATTAAGATTCTTAGGAACAGATGGGTTTCATCCCCAGGGGACGACAGCGTAGTAATTCAACTCCCTTATCCCCACGACTAAAACTGAGGATGATTAGAGAATGGAGTCTTAGCTCTCTGTCATCTCAGACAGCCAAGCCTTGTCGCCAGACTTGGGAATTCAGCAAGCAAACACACATTTATAAAGGCGAACCATTGGCCCTTTGTAATTATTTTGACTGTCATCCACCCATTATTAAGGCAGTAAGGTTGAGGACCACAGGGTTGAGGACACCCACGGAGTCCTTTGGCCAACTGCTGTCTGGGTGGGTCAGAGTACATGCCTGAAACGACTCCAAAATCATCTGCCCTCTCTCAGACCATCTGTCCACGGGTCCCTGCATCTTCAGCAGCTGGTGGCCAATTGCACGTCCTCCAGAGTTTCTCAGGCTGGATCTCCAGATGCCTTCCACACCGTTTGAAATGTCATCCTCATCTCACAGCCTGTTCTCTGCATCCAGGGATCTCTCCCGTGGCCTTGACTGCATCCAAATCATGCGCTCAAGTTGCTGGAGCGCTGAAAAGAGCGCCAGCCGGGGACAGGTGACGCTGTCACTCCAACACTTTCTCAGATGGGGCAGAATTATTCCAGCAACAACAGAACCCAAAGAGTGTCTCCTTTATGGGGGCGAGGCACGTGAATCCTTAGAGGCAGGGCTCAAAGATTTCTGCAGGGTCAAGGCCAATACTGTGGCCACGGGGCAGGAAAAAACTGTGGCTAGGCCTGAGCCTTTGGCTCAGACGGTAAAGAATCCGCCTGCGATGTGAGAGACCTGGGTTCGATCCCTGGATTGGGAAGATCCCCTGGAGGAGGGCATGTCAACCCACTCCAGTGTTCTTGCCTGGAGAATCTGCATGGACTGAGGAACCTGGTGGGCTACAGTCCGTACGGTTTCAAAGAGTCGGATATGACTGAGCGACTAAGCACAACATAACAACAGGCCTGGGAGAAGGAAAAGTGGGGGATACAGGTAAATCCTGAAATGCCTTGAACTGGGCCAGAGAAAGACAGATTAAACACCAGCTTGTGATGTGTGTGTGCATCTTTATTTTTTTAACTGGAGAATAATAGTTTCACCATGTTGTGTTAGTCTTTGCTGTACAACAGAGTGAGTCAGATGTATATATACATGTATCCCCTCCCTCTTGAGCCTCCGCCCCACCTCCCATCTCACCCCTCTAGGTCATCACAGAGAACAGAGCTGAGATCCCTGTGCCAGGCAGCAGCTTCCCCCTAGCTATCTCTGTGTGTGTGCATGCATCTTTAAGTTACTTTTGGGATTCCCCAAATACTAAATTCTCTGAGACTTTGGAATGATAGCAAGTGTAGGGTCTAAGTTGCTCTGGTTCTGTTTCCCTGCAACTAGAGTTGTACAGTTTGTGATAGTCCTTGGCCCCTGTAAGTTGGCTACCAGATGGTGCAGAATCCATAGGTGGTAAAGACCTATTTATTGAACTCTTCCAGAATCCCACAGAGGGATCTACACACATATACATGGAAACACGCATGCATGCACACATACTCACGCGCAGCAGGACTTCATTATTATCTGTGTTGAGCTGATGTTTCTGCTTTCCTAGGAAAAGGAAGGAGGGAAGTTGTTAATGGAGTTTGTATTTACCTGAGTTGGTATAGGGCTTTTTTTGTTTTTTTTTCAGGGTNGCACAGTCTCCACCACTGGACCGCCAGGGAAGGCCCTTGGTTTGGTCTTTGCACCAACAGACATCTGAAGGACTGACCGCCATTCTTCAAAAATATCCCTCAAAATCAGCTTTGTGGCTTAACAGTCATTCTTGATTACAGCTTTCTTGCTAGAGCTACAGGATAGAGTATTCATTTTCTTTCCAGACATGGAAATATAATTCCAGCCAGCTTAGGCAAAGAGGAGAAGCCAGGAACGGGGCTGAATGACTGAATGGGGAAAGGTAAGGGTGGAATGCAGCTGGGCCCAGGAACCCAGGGCTCTTGCTCCTGGTCTGATCTTGTTCTCCCAGTCTCAGTTTCTCGTCACCACAGACCAGCTTCCACCCCATGTGGTAACGAGCGTGGCCGACAGCCCTGGTGAACGACAGTCTAGCTTCTGCATTGGGGATATACTGTCCCCATTTTTGGTTCCACGGTGAAAATGCTGGGAAGGACTTTGACTCTTCCAGCTTGCATGTCAGGGGCTTCCCCAGTCCCTGGACAAATTAACTGGGGAGGTGGGGTTCATGAGGAATACAGAAGCCCCTGATGTAGTTGTGCAGGTGGGAAAGGGCAATTGGCTCATCCATCTTTTCATTCATTTTTACTGAACAAAATTGAGAGGCTGAGTGAGGGGTCAGAGTCTTTACTGATTAGAGACCGATGACCCGGTTGATAGATGAAGATGGAGAAAAAAGGCTGAGGGCACCAAGTGCTCTGCAAAATGCCAGAGGAAGGAAGAAACAGGGAGCTTGTGTCAAAATGTAAATTGATTGCTTCTTCCCAGTTGAGTCCTACTATGAAAAATGCCAGGTGAACTACACAGTGTACTTAATAATGCAGTTGCCTGACTTCCTGTGCTGGAGGAATTTCCTCATCTTGTGAAGTGGAGGCAGTTTGAGCACCAGCAGTGGGTCTACAGCTCCAGCGCTCTTGGCTGGAAAATCCCATGGACAGAGGAGGCTGGCAGGCTATACGGTCCATGCGGTCACAAAGAGTCGCAGCAGCAACAGCAGTGGGTCTGCAGGACCATTCTCCAAGTAGCTCTGCTCTAGGCAGTTCTGGCATGTGTTCTATAGGAGGGGCTTCTCAGGGGGCGCTAGTGGTAAAGAACCTGCCTGCCAATGCAGGAGACAGGAGAGACTCAGGTTCGACCCATGGGTTGGGAAGATCCCCTGGAGGAGGGTGTGGTAGCCCACTCCACTATTCTTGTCTGGAGAATCCCCATGGACAGAGGAGCCTGGTGGGCTGCAGTCCATAGGGTTTCACAGAGTCGAATATGACTGAAGGCAAATACATTCTACGGGAGACACAGAGGAGAATGCTCCTAATAACTTCATTTATAAAAACTAAGAAAACAAGCAATCCAGATGTCCACAAGTGATGGAATATGGAAGTAATCGTGGTGTAGAACCCTATAGAGCAGAGAAGATGAATAAACTGCAGCTACACACGTCAACATGGATGGATTTCAAAACTGTTGAGCATAAAGAGCAGATTGAGACGATGACTGTAAGTTCAAAACCAGGAGCCACTAAAGAATACAGTGGTTAGGGCTGTATAACAAATGGACTGAAAGTGTAAAGAAGAGCAAAGGAGTGGGCAGTACATGTGTTAGGTCAGTGGCTGGCCTGGGGGTGGGAAGGGAGAGGGAGACGGTGGGGAAGGGGCCCACAGAGGAGATTTCAGCGTATTGGCAGTATTTGATTACTTATGTTGGGTGTTGTATACGTGGCACTTGGCTTTTCATTTTCTTTAAACTGTGCGTATATGTCACACACACTTTTTTGTAAGTATGATCTATTTCACAATGAAGAAAAATAAAAAAATGTAGTCAAAACTAAAGCGTTCCCACTCCCCCAATGCCAATAAAAGGTACAAGGCTGAATGGTGTGTACCTCGAAGGAAGGAGAACTGTGGTGCCTTGATTGTCTGGAAAGGTATCAGGGAGAAGGAGGAAGGTAGCCGCCACCCCTTCACACCCCCTCACGCCCTGGGCAGAGGTGTGTCATGCTGTCCTTTGTGGCTCCCATGGCTCTGAGCCCACTGCTTGCTCACTTTATCCCCGTTTTGTTTTTGCACTACAATCCTGAAGATTTAGCCTGTTTTGCTTTCCTTTTCAGAGCTCCATTTCTTGGAGGTTCCCCAAGGCTGCCTGCTGTAAAAGGTGTTTTATTTATCCTAACGTTTCACTTCTTGACTTCTTCCCTAAACCAGTGCACTGATCCATTTGGGGTTCAAGTGTGAAAGCATTTGGAATGGTGCAGAAAACTTTCCTAATACCACTTCCAAAGTTTGGTCACTCACCATCTGATTACCTTTTTAGGGAAGGTTTATCGTTCGCTGGCTGAAGTTTATTTTAAATTCTGTCTGGTTTGCAAACACATTCTTTGTAGACAGCTCTCATTTGAAATGTTTGGGCTCGCCTTGCCCTGGGTAAAACAGATCGTCAGGTCTTTTTTTCAACCCTGGTTGTTAGATGGCTTTTCTTGTCCTACAGTTTAGTGTCTGTGAACCTTAGAGTCATCAAAGCTTAGGGTTAGGAAGGGACCTTGGAAGTCATCTATCCAACTTTCCACCTAATAAAAGAAGTTTTCCTGAGACATGCCCGATTACCAGCCTCTAGGAGCTTGCTTTTTAAGGGCATGGCTGTAGGGACAGAGAGTACCATAGATGTTAAATTCCTCATAAAATTTTGCATCAATTCACACTTTGTCTTGGAGAATCAGAGATCTGGGTGAACAAGTCCAGGTTTGCTAATAGAATTAAAATTAATACAGACTCTTGCAGAACAGGTTCTATAGCTACAGCCTACCTCACATGGTCCCAGCCACCTTTAATCTACTTAACAGGATCACATCCCAGATTAGGAGGGTCAGAGATGACAGAGGAGAAGCCAGGGAGATTTGGGTAATCCCTTGGGACTTGCATGTGCACATTTGTCTTGCTTTCCTGTCTCCTTAAAGGGACAGAAATGTGGAGAATTCTTTGGTGGTTCTGTGGTTAGGACTCATGCTTCCACTGCAGGGGACATGGGTTCAATTCCTGGCCAGGGAACTACGATCCTGTAAGCCTCATGGTGCAGCCAAATAATAATAACAATAAAAAAATGAAAAAAACAAAACAAAACAAAAACGCTGCTCACCACTAACTCCTGCTGAAAGGAGCTGGGCTGGTCTATCACCCCTTGCCCACTCTTAGTCTTTCCCACTTCCTGGATCACCTTTTTCTCATGAAAATGGGCCTACTTCAGTTTCTGAGCCCACCTAGTGGCAGTGTGATGTGTGTTAACAGTTGCCTTTTCCACCAGTCTCCCTGTCTTTTGTTCTGCTCTGCTAGAGCTTGGAACCAAGCCGTGATCCCAGCTGCAGTCATAGTTCACAGAGTCTGGGCCCCAAGTCAGGCTGGGACCTTGGAGGCACAGGACCTTCAAGGGAAGGGAAAGAGGCCAGCCTAGAAAAGACCAGAGCTGACCCACTGGAACAGGAGGGTTGTTCCATGTCCAGCTCCCAATCTCATGCCGGCCAGGGAGAGTTTCTGGATTTAAAGAGGCTAACTGAAGATGCTTTTTAAAAATTGGGGGGAGGATGAATGATGATGTAGCACCCATCCTGGCACACAGCGTGCCAGGTTCAGGAGGCCTGGGAAGCCCAGGCACGGCCTGGTAGAGGTTAGGGTGAGTCTCCACTGGTGAAGCGCTGAGGCACTGGGCCCTGCCCAGCAGGTGGTCCCTGTCAGAGCTTGGGCCGGTGGGGCCAGGAGGCGAGGAGTTCCACGGTTCAGCTCACGAGCCAGGGCCAGACTATGGCCAGGCAGGATGTCAGGGCCACAGCCTGATGATCAGGGCAGCCCGCTGTGCCCCGCAGGCTACCCACGGCAGTGGTGCCTGTGTAGGCTGTGAGGAGGCCCCCGTCTAGGGACTGGGAGGAGACTGGGGAGTCCCCTGGGGCTCCTGAACTGCTGGCCTCCAAGTTCCAGCCAATATTCTGTTGATTTGAAACAACTACTTGGCTGTGTATTTGTGTGCAAGGGAGCTGTGGTAGCAAAGACAAGCAGTTGAGTGGCGGCCTGGGAGAAGGACTAGGAAGTAACATCTGTACACCATACAGGTTATATGGCAGATTACAGAACCAAAGTACACAGTCTGTATGAGCCACCTGCACGGGGAGGAAGGGGAGTGGGGAGGACACACATGGGGAGAGGAAGACGGGGAGAGTCTTTCACAGACAAGGCGGTACTAGTCTCTGGCCTTATCTCCAGGGCCAGTGGGAGGCGCAGAAAGAAGGGACCAAAGGAGTCATTTTCACGAGAGCCTCAGGCAGACAGAGGCCACAGCGGTGAGCTTTGCTTCCAAAGCGACTCCCACAGACACTAAGTGGGGGTGCCCGTTTTCCTTCTGTCCCTGTGCGGCAAAGCAATTTGGTGTTGCCCTGTAACCTTTGGCGTGGTGCAAACAGTACCCTTGGCAAGAGTACAGGTGTATTCCCAGAGGGCAGCCTGCGAGCACCGGGTCTGCTTCCCAGACTCTGGGAACACAGGCGGGACTTGAGTGGGCTGCAGTGCCCCCATCCAGTCGGTGGGGGTGGAGCCAGTGCTCTGGTTAGTTTCCCTGGGTTGGTTCCCAGAGCCCGGGGGACCTGGAAACCCTCCAGATGTGGGAGATAACAGTGCTACATAGAGCCACAGAGTGCTTTCATCTTCACCTTCATAAGAGCCTTGAGAAATTCTACCCCCTGCCCTTTTAAATGTCCTAGAGCTTGTCTGAGTCTGTAATTACCTTGTTTTTCTTTTTAGTCCAAGGATCAGCAAATTTTTTTTCTATAAAGAGCCAGATAGCAAATACTTTCAGATTCGGGGGCTGTATAGTCTTGGTTACAATGGCTCAATTCTGCTGTAGGGGCACAGATGCAACCACAGACACTATATCAACTAACAAATGCGACTGCGTCACAACATTTTACTTGTGGACACTAAAACTGGAATTTTACATAAGTCTTCACAGGTTGCAAAATATGCTGTTTTGTTTTTTTTACTAGTTCAATAATGTAAGAACCATTTTCTAACTTGCAGCATTCAAAGATGGACTGTGGCTGTCATTTGCCCTTCCCTGTGAGGACAGGAAGCAGGTTCTCTCACGTCCCTGGTGCCCAGTGTTCGACATATACTAGTTGCTCATAGAAATTTGTAGGAGGAGTGACCTTCTCCACTTTACAGACAAGAAAACCGTGGCTCAAGAGGTGAGTCCCCGTTCTTGGATGCAGGGCTAAAACTCAAACTTGCGTGTCAGTTGAATCACTGTAGAGCTGGGTAGGTGGTAGTTCTACTAAATCCTCTGCATGTTCTACCGAATCAGTTTCAGCTTTTGCAGAAAAAAAATATATGTATTGCCACATGAAAGTTCATAGCTTAGGACTAGGAACTTCACTTGAGCAGAAAACCAACTACATAGATTCTGTAGTGTCCGCATTTTTAAAATGGTTGAGCTAGGGAAATTTAGCTTTACTGCTTCAGGTGACTCTATTTATTTATTTATTTTTTTAAATCTGGGGACCATGCCAGTGTTAGTTTACTTTAGTACATGGCTGTGAAGAATAATGTTCGAGGTTCTACACATATTAAAAAGTCACAATGAGTATATTCTTCAGATTGGGCATTTTCTTACAGTCTAAACTAGTGGGTTTTTCCAAAACCGACTTACAGACTTAGAATATGAACTTATGGTTATGAGGGGAAGGGTAGAGGTGAGGGATGCTTAGGGAGTTTGGGATTGACATGTACACACTACTATATATAAAATGAATAACCAACAGGGACATACTGTGTGGCACAGGGAACTGCTCCATGTTATGTAACAACCTAAATGGGAGAAACATTTGAAAGAGAATAGATACATGTATATGAATAACTGAATCACTTTGCTGTACACCTGAAACGAACACAAAATTGTTAATCAACTATATACTCCAATATAAAATAAAAATTAAAAAAAATGTGTGGGTTTCTTTTTTTTAAACCACAGCTCTGTGTCAGTTGGGGGCTACCTAAGACCTCAGAAAGTCCAGTTCTCTGCTGGAAAAACTGGTTCTCCTTCAAAGTTAGCTGAAGTCTGTCTGTATCTCCGCCCCCATCGCTGTCAACTCCCACACCCTCTTTCAACTTAAGTCTGTCTTGATCACTGCACTTTTCTTTCTCACCCCAGTGACTCACTCCCACACTTGTTCTCACTTGGCCTCAGGCTGCCCTGCTCCTCGGAGGTGCAGTTAACCACAAACCACCAGCCGTCCAGGAAGCAGGTCAGGATGCGCTCGCCTTCGCTTGGAATTTTGAAAGCCTCACCCATGTTTTACCCGGATTCTTATGCTGAAGGCTCTGCGAAGGGCGGGCTGGGGCTTGACTTGGCCACTGGCAGGGTGCCACCATGGCCCCTCCCACAGTCCTTGGGTGCTGTCCAGACCAGCAGCAGCCCCAGGCTCCCTTCCCTCACTTCTACTTCCAAATGTTGACAGAAGTATGCCCTGCCCATCAGTGTGTGTCTTAGGGGTGGGCAGTGGACAGCGCTTCCTGAGGTAAAGAATCTCTCTGCAATGCAGGAGACCTGGTTTCCATCGCTGGGTTTGGATATGGCAACCTGGAGAAGGATATGGCAACCTACACTAGTATTCTTGCCAGGGAAATCCCATGGACAGAGAAGCCTGGAAGGCTACAGTCTACGGGGTCACAAAGAGCAACTAAACCACCACCATCCTTTTGGTTCAGTTCAGTTCAGTCGCTCAGTCATGTCTGACTCTTTGTGACCCCATGAATCACAGCATGCCAGGCCTCCCTATCCATCACCAACTCCCAGAGTTCACTCAAACTAAGGTCCATTGAGTCGGTGATGCCATCCAGCCATCTCATCCTCTGTCGTTCCCTGCTCTTCCTGCCCAAAATCTCTCCCATCATCAGAGTCTTTTGCAATGAGTCAGCTCTTCCCATGAGGTGGCCAAAGTACTGGAGTTTCAGCTTTACCATCACTCCTTCCAAAGAACACCCAGGACTGATCTTTAGAATGGACTGGTTGGATCTCCTTGCAGTCCAAGGNAGTTCCAACCAGTCCATCCTAAAGGAAAACAGTCCTGGGTATTCATTGGAAAGACTAATGCTGAAGCTGAAGCTCCAATATTTTGGCCACCTGATGTGAAGAACTGACTCCTTGGAAAAGACCCTGATGCTGGGAAAGATTGAAGGCGGGAGGAGAAGGGGCTGACAGAGCATGAGATGGTTGGATGGCATCATTGACTCGGTGGACATGAGTCTGAGCAAGCTCTGTGTGTTGGTGATGGACAGGGAAGCCTGGTGTGCTGCAGTCCATGGGTGGCAAAGAGCCGGACACGACTGAACGACTGAACTGAACAAAGTGAAGCCCAAATTCTTCAGGCAGCAAGGAAGACCCACCCTGATTGGCTTCTGCCCCACTGTTTGGGTTGTCCTCCTGCCTCTTCGCTTCTCCAAGAACACATGCTCCTGTTCCCCTGGATGCTTGCTGTTCCCCAAACACCCACCCCTGGGTTTCCCCACCCCTGTGCCTGGAAACTTGTCTCATCTGGTCCACACTTGTAAACCAGACCAGCCAAGTGGCAGCCTCTAATAAGCAGGCACCTCCTTCTTTTCTAGGTCTCCTCTCTCTTCCTGTTCTGCCAGCTCTGACCCTTTATCTCTGTTGCCAACTGATCTGGACTTTGTTGGTGATGACCTCCCAGCTCTTCAAAGGTCTAGGCTGGCACCCCTCCCCGGCTCTCCCCACTCCTTGTTGAGTTTGACTCTGAGGTTCATGGCCCAGGCCCTGGAGGGGCTCATTCTGGTTCCAGGCAAGCAGAGGATTCAATAGTGCTTGCTTTTCTCTTTCACCTGAAACACCCTTTCCTCACAGCCAGAGGCGCTTTCCATGACTTAGCTCAAAAGCCGTGTCCTTGGGACTTCCTTGGCCATCCAGTAGTTAAGAATCCATGCTTCCATTGTGGAAGCATGGGTTTGATACCTAATCAGGAACTAAGATCCCACATACCACATAATGTGGCAAAAAAAAAAAAAAAAAGGTCATGTTCTCAAAGATACCTCTTCCTATGTTCCCAAGAAGAACTAGCCACTCCTTTCTTTGGGCGCTCCTGGTACTCTCTGCAGACTTGGAACTGCCCTTATCGTATTGATGTGCACAATTACCTACTCCTTGGGGCCAGGGACTTATCTTAATAGACCTGCTACTGTGCCAGGTGTTCAGTGCATGCTTCCTAGACGTTTGTGCCAAGAACGGAGGCTTGTTGACTTCCACTCTGCCCCAGGCTGACGCCCTGGGTTCATATGCTGGTTACGCAGGGGACACCAACCACAAATTGCACCATCAGTAACAGAACAAAGTTTAGAAATGTGCAAATCCTAACGCGGCTGTGGTTCTTTCTTCCTGGGCTCATTCAGATCTCTTAGATGACTTTATGGCCTTGTTCTTCATGGTTACCTTATTAATTATTTTCTATCCTGCATACTTTGACATTGCTGCTGAACATCACCTGACCTTAGGAATTAGTTCACCTTCTTAAGACTTGTGCACTCTCTGAGTGCTGTTCCCAGCTGACAATTATGACTCCCTCTGCAACTTATTAATAATCATAAGCAGGAAGAAGCTTAGCAATGTTTAATACAGGTGTTGTTAAAACCCAATACATGATCCTCACAGATGAACACAGCAAACCTTATTCTCATGATTAATTTCAACTTTTTCTTTTATTACTCAGCTCACTTTATCACTCATCTCACCTGTGAAAGCCTAGAAATCTGTGTCAGGACAGGTTACATCTCATCTGAGAGATGTTTTTGTTGGCTATACCAGGAAGAGCTCATTATAGAAGTTTTCCTTGTGACTTGATCCCACAGCATGCCCTCTAAGGACAGTGCTGGGCTGCAGTCAGGCCCCAGTGAATACTGTAAAGCTGAAAATTCATGAGGGGTATAAAATGTATACCCAGGTCTCCACTTGAATTTTTTTCCTTTTCTGTTTGGCTGCGTGGCATGCCGGATCTTAGTTCCCTGACCAGGGACCAAACCCATGCTCCTCATAGTGGAAGCTCACAGTTGTAGCCACTGGACCACCAAGGAAGTCCCTCGACCTCCACTTGAGATGCAACACCCAAACATGAGACAAACAGGAAATGACCAGCATTATCTTAGACAATGATTTGATATTTAGGAACCAGGACTAACTGTGGCTTAGAGATGGGGATATTCACCATTTTCTGAAAGTAATCCAGATAATATCAGAAAGATTTTTGGTGATACTTTTTCATTTTATAGGCATTGTCTCATTTATTCTCTGCAGAGTTATAAACTCTGCTTGTATGCAAGGAAAACAAAATTAATCATTTTGACCAGGATCACAAGAAATAGGAACTTTGTAGGTAGGTTTCCAGCTTTATGCATGAAGTGGATTCTGTTTCCTGTGGAGCAGCTAGGTGTGTCAGTTGGATTGTTACGGCCTAGGTCACGGGTTTATGTCCAGCTGGCTCACTTAGCCACCTGAAAATGTTTCTTCATTTCTTCCAGTATACATGTCATTGGTGTTTTAACACTCACAATTTATTGAACATCTGTTTTATGCCAGGCTCTGTGCTTGGTGCAGGAAATGCAGTCTCACCCTCAATAAACTCAGAATTTAGTAGCAAAGGCAAACAAGGGAATACAATGTGATAATTTGACAGAGGTATACTCTGGCATAAATAGAGCCAGGCGAAGCATATATAATTCAGAAGGAGCATTGAGGTCAGCAAAAGTTTCTAGGACTCTCCTGATCACACAGATCTTGAAAGCTAATTAGCCAGGCTAGTAGGAGATAGCCAGGGGAAAGCCACTGTAGGAAGAGGGATGGCGTGTGTGAACACGCATTACTGTGAAAAAAGCATGGCAGATTCGGGCAATAGTGAATGGTCTGGCTTGGTGAGAGCTCAGAGTAGACAAAGTGAGGTGCAAGAGTTAGGAGGGTCCAAACTTACAGTGGCCTTAGAGTCCATCCTAAGAGACTTGTCTTAACAGTTTTTATGAGTCGTGCAGGATTTAAAATTAGGGTGGGGATGTATATGCCATAAAGATCCCTCAAGAAATCATATATAGGAAGAATAGATAAGTCTGAGCAAACTCCATGAGATGGTGAAGGACAGGGAAGCCTGGCGTGCTGCAGTCCATGGGGTCACAGAGTTGGACCCAACTGCTGAGTGACTGAACAGCAACAACGACAAAGCTTGGAGGCAGAGCCCAGAATGTCCTGGGGCATGGCCAGAGGGGGAATGAAGATATCAGAAAGGGACAGGGAACCTTCCTGGTGGTCCAGTGGCTGAGTGTCCACTTTCCAATGCAGGAGGTATGGGTTTGATCCCTGGTTGAGGAGCTAAGATCACGTATGCTGTGGGGCAACTAGGCCCACACACTACAACGATGATCCCTCAAGCTGCAACTAAGACCCAATGCAGCCAAATAAATAAATGTTAAAAGAAAGAAAGGGCCATTTTTGTACAATGTTTTACTTTGCTGATGTTTTTTGTTACTGTACAAAGCATCCAGATTTCTCATTTGATCATTCTTCGCTTTGTAGCAAAATAATTAACATGATTAGATTGTTTTCTTTTAAAGAAAAAAAAAAAGAAAGGGCCAAAGAACATCCACGGAAGACCAGGTTGATCTAGCATCATAACAAGCCTTCTGTGCCAGGAGTTCATACACTTTCTCAAATCATCACACCAACTCCATGAGTGCTAGGTCGTGGGTATCAACCCTTCTCATTTACAGATGGTAGAATTGAGCCCGTGGCTTCACAGCTACACATGTTGGAGCAGACATTTGAACTCAGCCCTTAATCAACTCCAGAACCAATGAGCTTCATCTCTCCATCCATTGCCTTTTGTTGAGGATTAGCCTCATCCAGAATACAGAGCAGGCTCTTTGTTTAAAACACAGGAACTCTTTAGACTGGGCAGCTTAGATTTTTTTTCCATTGCACAGTGGTAGAAAAGGGGTCCTCTGTATTACAAGCCAATAAGTGGTAAGGATTCCACAGTGGCTTATCTAAAACACACTGCAGCCTCTCTCTTTGATGTAGCTGGGGCACAACAGAGAAATTCTTGTTTTGCTGAATGAGGCTGGGATCGGTAGAGCTCAGGAACAAGTTGAGGTGATAACCCTCACTTTTTCTGATCAATTGTGACATTTCCCTTTTGTTTGTTTGTTTGACAGTTCCCTTTTGGGAGAGGTATCATGTCATGCTGTACCTGCCGTGTCGCCATTCCCAACAAGGGCCTGCAGTGAAAGCAGCCATGTTACAAAATGGACCGGTGATCTCCTTCTGAAGATTTAGATGGCAGACTCGAAGGGAGTGGGCTGGAGGTCCTCTCTCCAGTGGATGAAGCCAGGAGATGAAATAGTTGTTGNATTCCCAACAAGGGCCTGCAGTGGAAGCAGCCATGTTACAAAATGGACCGGTGATCTCCTTCTGAAGATTTAGATGGCAGACTCGAAGGGAGTGGGCTGGAGGTCCTCTCTCCAGTGGATGAAGCCAGGAGATGAAATAGTTGTTGGTGGTCGGGTTTTCTACCATGAGGAGAAAGCCGGACTTAGAGGAGTAGAAACTTGATCTCCTGTACAAAGAAGCAGAGACTGGCAGAGATGGGGTCCTTGATTCTAGTTGTTTCTGAGACTTACCTGTATCCCAGCCTTTCTTAAGACTGGATTCTTTGATTCATTCCTTGGAACTTATAAATGCCCCCAGCATCCTTCTAATGCAATCTGTTCTTCGTTTAAGCTAGTTTAAGTTGGTCCTAATTAATTCATCAACTTCATTCCAAATTTGCTTAATAGTAATTGGCCCCTGGTTTCAAAAGAATGATTTGGGGGCGATAAAAGGTGACCACTAGGTGTGAAGTGTACCTCAGTGGGGTTACCAACACATAAAGGCTCAACAGGTGAGTGAAGAACCTTTCAGCAAGAGCGATGTTTATGCCATGTTTTCTTGCCTGGAGAATCCCAGGGACGGAGGAGCCTGGTAGGCTGCCGTCTATGGGGTCGCACAGAGTCGNAAAGGCTCAACAGGTGAGTGAAGAACCTTTCAGCAAGAGCGATGTTTATGCCATGTTTTCTTGCCTGGAGAATCCCAGGGACGGAGGAGCCTGGTAGGCTGCCGTCTATGGGGTCGCACAGAGTCGGACACGACTGAAGTGACTCAGCAGCAGCAGCAGCAGCTGCTGCTGCTTTTCTAAATGAAGGTCTGCCTTAAGGGGGTGCAATAGTCTGTGTAGCTTGACTGGTGAAATGGGTTGGCTACTTTTGGTCTCTGTGTTGTAGCTGGATATCTGAATGAGGTGGGATCATTGGGAGGACTCATAACTGCCCCGTCTGGTAAAAACTGACTTACTTTTCATTTATGTCCAACTCTCCATGTGAGAAACTAGACCTTGCCCAGCAAGGGGCTCACTGGTACCTGTAGGCTGGGGTGTGTTCCCAGGAGAGCTTCGGGTTAGTGCAAGTTCAGCACTGGCAGTCAAAGCAAGGGAACTGAATTAGATTACATTCTCCAGGGATCCAGGAACAAGACACAAAGTCCAAAGGGTCTCAAACATGGAACACAGGTCGACAACCTAATAAAGTGGCTGCCAGTGGCACCAGGGTACCCAAGACTCTCTCTGGTTGATGTATGCTGACCTGTGTCTATGTCTTGTTTTGCTTTTGTTTTGGCTGTGTGGCTTGTGGGATCTTAGTTTCCTGACCAGGGATTAAATCTGCACCCTTGGCAGCAAAAGCGTGAATTCTTAACTGTTGGACTGCCAAGGAATTCCCGATAGATCTGTTTAGATTAAAACGCTGGTTACAGGTGGACAATTCTAGCAACCAGTCAGGATTAGCTTACCTAATATACAATGAACTCTAGACTTGGGGAGGACCAGATGGGTAAACATAGAGGAGAAGAGGAGGGTAGCAGGCTAAGCAGGTAGAGTTTTACATGGATCTCTAGTCCCAGGAAGCCCCCTCCTTCCCCTTTCCTTGACCGGGGAAGCCATGCAGCCATGAAATGGAACACAGTCGAGTAGTGTTCCATTATATGTCAATCTGTGTAAAAGTGACAGGGAATTTCATACAACATCTTTATTTATCCAAACATTTGGCTCGTGTGAGTGAAGATAACAAGCACTATTCGGGATCTCTGCAGAGGCTCACCACGACATAAATAGACACAGTTGCCCAAAAGCATGATTTTTGTTCTAATAGCTGTCTGGCACCCACTAATCAAGACAGTTGAATAAATAATGCTTCTCTCACTTTATCCAGCATGGTGTCTGCAGTGTCTTCTCACAATCAGAGAGTTGAGTTTAGTGTTTTTGTTTTTATCTTTTCTGGGTCTGAGAAAATAAAGTATAAAAATGGTTATTGAATCAACAAACCCAGGGGCTCCGTGCTTCTTTCTTATGGGGAAGACGTGGCAGGTTGACCCAAACAACAATGAGAATCACTCTGAAGGTCTGGAGAAATGCGTTTGGCCATCAAAGGAAAGTCACAGTGAGCTGGTGGCAGGTGGATAAGAAACTCACGCTGCCAGCCCCCACTTCCCATGTGCAGAGCAGACCCCTGGAGTCCAAAGCTGACCTCCTTTTGCTTTACCCTTGACTGCAGAGATAGATACTTTATAAGATGAAACAGAGGGAAGGAAGGCGAGGTTCCTGCACTGTCTGGAAATTGAAAGCCACCATTTGTTCGATGGTAGTGAGCAGTGGAGAGGGTGCCAGAGGCCATGGCCAACTCCTCTATTCAGCTGTGGAGAAACAGCGGCTGGTTGGCGAGTCAACAGATACCCACTTCTCTTCTCCCTTCCCCCCCAAAGCAGGATATGACACAGGTGGCAAGACACGTTTCTCAGCATCTTCCCCTTAACCTGGCACAGGGTCCCACAGCTGTTGGACAGATTTTCCATGTCTCAGATTACCTCAGATCCTGANCCTTCTCCCAGGGAACCAGGGACTTAATTAAAAACCTTTAACCTTTTTAAAAACTCAGTCATTTTAATGACAGCGTTTAAACAGTGCTCTGTCCAGAGAAGCCAAGTCAGGAAATGGTACCCTGTTATTTCTCAGAGGATCAGAGAATGTCAGAAGTGGTGTCTTAGAGCTCACCTACAATGGGGTTCTCAAGCGTGGCAACATATTAGAACCAGCTGAGGGGTTTTAAAAAGTGCTGCTGCCTGGGCCTGACTAATTAAATAGCAATTTCAGAGGTGGGGCTCAGGCACCTGTGTTTTTAAAGCCCCCTTCGTGATACTAATGTGTAGTCAAGCTTAGAACTGTTCAGTGATTAAAATTCCTTTCATCTTTATGTGAGAAAATTAGGACTGAGGTGTTTAGGGGCAGTTCTGTGGCGTTAGCCCTGCTTGAATGTCCAGAAGAGTGGTGAGCGGCCACCAACGCAGTTTTGCTATTTTCTGCCAAGTAGATCCCTCCAGCCCACCTGCCTGCTCTCTCACTTTTTCCCCACGTCAGAAATCTCAGAGGCTGTCAAGCCTGTCATCTTTCTTGGTCCCCAACCTCCTCAATTCCAGTTAAATCTGTGTTAGTAGGGACTTCCCTGGTCCAGTGGATGGGACTCTACGCTTCCACTTCTGGGGGTGTGGGTTCGACACCTGGTTAGAAAAGTAAGATCCCAGTGGTCGCACGGTGTAGCCTCTCCCCACCCGAAAAAGAGAGAGATTTAAAACTATATTGGTTGTAACTTGGGGGAACTAGAAACTGGGGGGGTGTTGTCCCCTTTTTATTTTGTAGATGCTAAAGCCTCATGATGATACCTCAGAGGTGGAAGGGTGAATGGTGGATGGGGAAGGAGGTAACCAACATGCAACAGGGGTGAGGCACAAAAAAGGCCCCAGTGTGCAGAACTGAAGCTGCTGCTCATTCTCAAGGTCGTGCAAAGTCCTCCTTATATTTTATACTCTGGGCCCCTCACTTGCTTCACCCTAGACTTGACCCTGAGGCAAGAAGAGAGAGGAGAGGAGAAGAGGAAAAATTCTTTCCTAGCTGAAGAGCTAAATCTAGAATTTATTTCAAGTTAAATAAATTTCGAATGCTAACATGCCTGCCTTAGGCGCCGTGTCCAGCTCACAGACCAGTGACCTCGCAAGCAGAGAAGCCACGAACAGGGAGACCCCTGAGGGTACCAGGCAGCTCTGAGTGAAGTTCCCCTTTTCGCCCTCCAGCCTGGGGCTGGCTCAGTGCTACCATCAGACACATGGCACCTCTGGGCAAAGCTGGTCCCTGGAGAGGCAAAGAGCAGACTCCTCAGGAGCAGCAGGTCTAAATATTTAATTTGTTGCTTTTGTTTCTTTAACTTGAGAACTAGCTTCAGAAATCAGCCTGTGTCCTGAGGCTTTGCACTGTTCCCACGTCTAGGGCAGGGAGTGCGGCTTCAGGCCTTCGAGAAAGTCTCCCGTCTCTTGCTTGGAAATGCGCAGCCTCTTGTTCTTGTTTAGTCCCAGAGTCCGTGATTAGAGCTCTTGATCTTTCATCCAGTGCAAACTGCAAGTTCGCTGGGTGGTTAGTACACACTGAGGCATATCTGGTATTACTGAGAGCTGGGATGCTTGCCCTGACCTGTCTGCCATAAAACCAACTCTGCGTTCCACCTGGCTCCAGTCAGGTCCCTCCTCTTTGGGTTTCATGTCTAGGTATCTCTCACCAAGGGAGGATTCTCTTTACTGGATGCGTTTGACATTTCCTGTGTTGTTACATTAACTATATTAATGATCGACGTGGGATCCTAGAACAGACAAAAGGACATTAATGGAAAAACTGGTGAAATCCGAATGAAGTCTGTAGTTTAGTTAATAATAACATACCAGTGTTGATGTGTTAGTTTTGACAAATGTACCCTGGTTGAATAAGATGTTAATATTAGAGGAAGCTGTGTGAAGTTCACACAAGAGCTCTCTGGGCTATCTCTGCTAAAATTATTGGAAAAAAAATATTTTTAAATTCATTAGATGCTTTGTCCTATAGTGAAGTTGAGAGACTGAGGTTTTAGGGTAAGAATCTTGACCCAGCCACGTGCTAGTTTGGAGTTCTTGGGCAAAGAAATTAACTTGGGTCTGTTGGGCTATGAAAGGGAGAGAATGCCTATATAGTCAGGAATGGAACTTATACACTAACACTGATCCTCTCCTTCTTCCACAGTAATAGCACACGGCTGCCCACTGTAGTCACTGTGGTTAGGTAGCTATTGTGTCAATGGCCAGGGACCTGATCATGCTCTAGAAGCCTGTGATGAAGTTGGGTAATGCTGGACACACCAGGCTAGGCTGGAGGGAGTTGACACTAGTGGGGTTTTGGTGGATTTAAGTTAGAGTGTCAGTGACTATGTGATCCACATTAAACCACCTGGAGAGCTTTAAGGAAACCCAGATGTCTAGGCACAATAAAATACGAGGGTAGGATCCTGACTTTTGTTTTCCCCCCCAAGCTCTCCAGGAGATTCCAGTGTGCACCAAATTTTTAAAAAATATTATATATATATATATTTCGCTGCACTGGTCTTAGTCGTGGCCCATGGGATCTTTGATCTTCATTGAGGCAAGTGGGATCTTTAGTTGTGGCATGTGGGATTTAGTTCCCTGATCAGGAGTCGAATTTGGGCCCTCTGCACTGAAGCAGGGAGTCCTGGCCACTGGGCCACCAGAGAAGTCCCACCATAATTGAGACTCAGTGAGCTAGATGATCTTTAAAATCCTTTCCATTCTCGAGCTGCTGGATAGTGCAGAAACCATGTTTTTGGACTGTAGAATGTATTTCTATATCAATGAATAATAGGTGTGTTTGGGAAGTCAAAACACTCTGAAATGAAGTCTTTAAGTCTCACATCTAGGGGCTGATTTAGGAAGATTAGGGAAGTTGTTATGTTTCCTCATCCTGACTCCTTTCAATCCTGCTTTACTCTTTTCTCAGTGTGTAGAGCCAGCATGAATTTTCAAATAGAGACAGTCACCATGGTTCTGAACCAAATATTCTGGATGAGGGGGAATTATTAAATGGACTTGGGTAAGGTAGACTCTGATGCTGGGAGGAATTGGGGGCAGGAGGAGAAGGGGACGACAGAGGATGAGATGGCTGGATGGCATCACTGACTCGATGGACGTGAGTCTGAGTGAATTTCGGGAGTTGGTGATGGACAGGGAGGCCTGGCGTGCTGCGATTCATGGGATCACAAAGAGTCGGACACGACCGAGTGACTGGACTGAACTGAACTGAACTGAACTGAACTGAAGTTAGTGGAGAGAGAACTAGTGGAGTTAAGAAAGAATGTTTACCAAAGCAAATGTGATTGTTTAGAAAAGTGCACGTACTCTTTGTATATGTTTATGTACTAGGTGGAAAATACAGATCAGCACAAAGAATAATGTTTAAATCACTCTCAATATCAATTTTAGAGATGCATGGGTTGGAAAAGAATTTCCAGACACAGGGCACTTCAGAAGGGAGTGAGTTTTTATTAAGAACGAAGAGCAGATATAATGTGGGTACTGTGAGCCTAGTGGGCTGACCTCCTGACAGACCAGAAAGTCAACAGTTTTTGTGGGTTAATAGCCCATTTTTGTAGCCTCAAGACGAAGAAAATTCCTGCTGGACAGTTGGCATTAGGTGATTGGTTAGGGCTCTATAGGGTGCTTACTGAAGTGCGCATCTGCCTAACTGGGAGTCAGGAAGCTTTTTAGTGAATATCAGGGGGCTTTTGGCAACGGTTACAAAAGGGCTCAGTCAGCTTTGGAGATGTCCTTGATTCTGGGCTCCGCTTCTGTGGCCTTGGTGCAAAGCCTCGCACCTGTGGCCTTGGGGCAGGACTCAATACAGACTACCAACATGTCTATATACTTAGTTCCCGTTTAAAATTTACATAAAAGTGGAATGATGGCGAATATAAAGTTTCGTATCCTGCTTTGCCACTTATCATCTATGTTTTGCACATTAGATATCGTTGAAATCCTGATTTGAATGGCTACATGATATTTTTAACTTACGGTTGTTCCATATTTTATTCAACTGTTTTTTAGCAAGTGTCATAAAATCTGCTGCTTAAAAAATTCCCTTTTATAAATTTCATTTCTAAGTGGACATTTTTGTCCAAAATGCCTTTAAAAATACCTTTCTGTGGTGTGTGTGTGTCGGGGGGTGTGGGGGGGTTGAGCCTCCTTTCAAATAATGGAGAGCTTGTTATCACACACAGCAAAAATCTACTCATACATATTGTTTGAGAAAGTCTTGCTTGTTTTCTTAGAAATGACTGGAGGCCCTACCAAATACCTGTGACTTCCTTCTATTCAGTTTATGTATTTTGGTACACAGGTTTCATAATTCTATCTCCACCCTGGCTATTCCCTAGGGTGGCAAGAGAAAAAGAAAAATATTTTTTAACGGGCAGGGATTGTAGTCTTTCCTTGGCATGTTCTCCTACAAAGTACTGTGTACACTTAAGGCTCTGTCTAAATAAATGACATAAATATAGATTGAGTGGGGGAAGATTCTTGCCCTGCTGTTTCTCTTGGGGCCCAGTGTAACTGTTTTGTTCACACGTTTATGGATTGAAGCTGGTTTGTGTTTTGAATGAGGACCAAGAAGAGGTGTATTTGCATATTTGAATTGGGACCAAGTGGAGACAAGTAGATGCCGAATTTCATGCATAACTTGTTTTCGGAATTTAAGAAAGAAGATGATGAAAGGTGAAGGGGAGGAGAATGAAAAGAAGGAGAATGAAGAAAAGGAGGAGATAAGGTTGCAACTGCTCTAAAAATCCTAGGGCTGAACTTACTGTGCATTGAGTGCCCTGCTAATCCTGTCAATATCTGGATTCTGATGCAGTGGGTCTGGGGTGGGGCCAGAGAGTCTACATTTTCCAACACACCCCAGGTAAGACAGATGCTGAAGTCCCATGGACTTCCTTTGAGAAGCAAGGCTCTAGCTTGGGTTGAACCTTTTTAGAACTCATGCAAAGGCACGCTCTCTCACTGTGGCTATTCTTGTGCTGTTTCATCTGTTAGTTACCTCCTTCATCACTAATGATGTTTTTTTTTGTCTTTGTGTCAAAAATGAGGAAGTTTTCACAAAACTTCTCTCAACGTGACATGGGAGTCACCTTCCTGCCCCAAATTCCTTCAGTAGCTTCTCCTTCCTCTTGAGCATGATTAAAAAAAAAAATTTTTTTTGTTGTTAATAGAAGTATAGTTGATTTACAATGTTGTGCCAATTTCTGTTATACAGCAGGGTGTACACTCTTTTTAAAATATACTTTTCCATTATGGTTTATCCTAGGAGATTGGATATAGTTCTCTGTGCTATCCAGTAGGACCTTGTTGTTTATCCGTTCTAAATGTAATAGTTTGCAAGTACTAACCCCAAATGCTCAGTCCATCCCTCTTCCTCCCCACTCCCCCTTGGCAACGCCAAGCCTGCTCTCACTTAGCAACTCACAAGTCTGTGAGTCTCTTGTTTTGTAGATAGGTTCATTTATATCATTTAAATTCCACATATAAGTGATATCATGTGGTATTTTTCTTCTCTTTCTGACTTAGTATGATCATCTCTAGTTGCATCTATTTTGCTGCAAATGGCATTATTTCCTTCTTTTTATTTGTCTTTTGTTTTATTTCATTCTTTTAATTTCATGGCTGCAATCACCATCTTCAGTGATTTTGGAGCCCCCAAAAATAAAGTCTGACACTGTTTCCACTGTTTCTCCATCTATTTCCCATGGAGTGATGGGACTGGATGCCATGATCTTCGTTTTCTGAATGTTGAGCTTTAAGCCAACTTTTTCACTCTCCTCTTTGAGTTTCATCAAGAGGCTTTTTAGTTCCTCTTCNAGGCCTGGCGTGCTGCGATTCATGGGGTCGCAAAGAATCGGACATGACTAAGCGACTGAACTGAAATGAACTGAACTGAACTGATTTCATTCTTGGCCATGTTTTGTGACTTTCAGGGACCTTAATTCCCGGAACAGGGATTAAACCTGCACTTTCAGCAGTGACAGAGTGGAGTGCTAACCATCGGACCATCAGGAATCCCCTATTTTGTTCTTTTTTTATGGTCGAGTAGTGTTTCATTATGTATATACCACATCTTCTTTGGTCATTCATCTGTTGATGGACATTCAGGTTCTTTCCATGTCTTGGCTATTGTACATAGTGCTGCTATGAACACAGGGGTACATACATTGTTTTGAATTACAGTTTTGTCCACATATATGCCCAGGAGTGTGATCACCTCCTTCAGCATGATTTTTATTTCTCAATCTCATTCCCAGTCCTTCCCTGAGTCACTCATTCATCAATTCTTCTGTCCTTCTGCCTCTGCTACACCTGGTTTTATTTCTCTGGAGATTTTAACACATGGTCCTTGCGTGAAGAACAAGCTTCTGTTTCTTTCTGGTTCCGCCTTAGAGCAAAATTACAAATGAGATCTCCTAATGTTGGATGAATTTAGACAAGACAACTTACAGCTTCGATGGGACAGCTTTGGTTCAGCTCCCAGACCACTTATTCACAGAGGAATGGTCATCACGGTGTTTGGTTTCCAAGAAGTCTGGAGGAAAACAGGTGTTTTCCCTGGAATGCAGTTTCTGTGTCACTGTGGTAAACAGGAGTTTTCAGACTTGCAGTTAATGAAAGCCTTTAAAATTCTCTTTGGACGAGACTAATCACCAAGGCTGCCTAACTTCCCTATAACTTAGAATCTTACAAGGTTTGTTGCCCAAATGTTTGATTTTCCTGCCTGAAAACAATGATTTGCATGTGAATCACTGACCACACATCGTAATGCCTAATTTCATCCTTTTAAACCCGTTGGAGACCAGTGAGTGGTGATTAAACTGANCGTTAAAGATCAAATCATGCACCTTCATTATAACAGGAGTCTATGGTGATCACTCACTGTTTACGTGCACAGAAATCAAGAGAGCCAATCAAACACTTTTGACAAACAACATGGATCACACCCCCATCTCTTCCGCCAGGCGCCATCTTAGTTTCCGAACACAAAGCTATCCCCTTTCTTTTTAAGGTTTCTCATGTAGGGCCCCACAATTGAGGACTATATAAATGGTCCCTGACTGGTGATAGTTTGACGATTTTCAACTTTACAATGGTGTGAAAGTGATAAGCATTCAGAAGAAACTGGACTTTGAAGTTTGAATTTTGGTCTTTTTTGGGCTACTGATGTGCATCATAGTCCTTTCTCTTGAGGCTGGGCACTGGCAGTGAGCCACAGCTCCCAGGCAGCCACAACATCATGAGGGTAAACGACTGATGCACTTAAAACTGTTCTGTTCCCATACAACCATTCTGTTGTTCCCTTCCAGTCTTCAATACATTATATGACTGTTCAACACTTTCTTATAAAATAGGCTTTGTGTTAGGTGATTCTGTCCAACTGTAGGCTGATATAAGGGTTCTGAGTATGTTTAAGGTAGGCTAGGCTAAGTGATGATGTTCCATAGGTGAGACCAGAAAAAGAAGAAATGACTTCATGAGCCTTTGAGGCAGTGAGAAGTGGGAGGGAAAAACTGAAAACTCTCCATTCAGGAGAGACCTTGGGAACCTTTAAGCACGGGCAGGACTCCTTAGAACAAAGCATGGCAGGGCTGGTTGCAGCCCGACCTCTCTATCTCTGTACAGAAGTTTCTCAGCTGTGGTACCCAGTGGACCAGAGGCTTTAGGAGCATCAGCAGTCTGTAGGCTTGGCCCAGATCCTAGTTCTCTCCATGGGCACTGCCAGCAAGGGGATGGCTTTGCCTTAAGAGCTCTGAAGAAAGTAGATGCTGATGGGAGGGAGTGTTGGGGGAGGTGGCAAGGCTAGGAGGAGAAGAACCCTGAACACCAAGATGAATACTTGCTCAAGAAAAAAACAAATTCACCTGCCTATAGATGATAATAGTATGTTGCACCCCCTTGAGTTTGGTGGAAATGAAAGTCCATAAAGGTTAAATACATTTTCAAGGATTCTTATCACAGAGTCAGAACTGCAGTCTGGAGCCCTGACTGCTCCAGTTTTTGGGTTACCCTTAGCAAGTGTGGTTATGTTTAAGGATGAATTTCCATGGACTAAAACATGGCTGTGCTGGGAGTTGAGCATCCTTTTAAAATGCACCAGAGCTTCTGGAATGGAGTGGAGAAGGGGTGTGTGATGGAGGGTGAGGTCAGCCACTGCGAGCATGGCCCAGTGTGCTATCCACAGGGTGGTGGTGGCTGATGTGAAGTTCTTCTCCAGCAACAGGTGACTCTCCTCTGAGGCAGTCTGGTCTCTGGATTTGAGAAGCAGACTACACCTGATACACTGAAACAGCAGGCTTATATTCTGAGATCTGCCACTGATGGCATGTGGTGACAAGGAAGGGACTTGTAGTGGGGGATAGTCAGGCCACCCCCAAGGAGCTATTGGTATCACACACCTGGAGTTCCTCAAGTTGCTACAGGAAGACAGAATTGATAGTTTCAAGTGTGAACTCCCAAGTTCTGCCAGTGGGTTTAAAGCCTTAGCTCTGCTTTACTGCTGCTCTACCTGGGAAGACCCTCCATTATTTTATCAGCTGCGTAACCTTTGGTAGGGCTTCCCTGGTAGCTCAGTGGTAAAGAATCCCCCTGCCAATGCAGGAGATATGGGTTTGATCCTTGGGTTGGGAAGATCCCCTGGAGAAGGGAATGGCAACCCACTCCAGTATTCTTGCCGGGAGAATCCCATGTACAGAGGAGCCTGGCAGGCCATAGTCCATGGGGTCACAAAAGAGTTGGACAAGACTTAGCCACTGAACAATAACAAACAACAAACCTTGGCCAAGTTATTTAATTTATCTAGGCTTCAGGCTTCCTGGTGTGTAAAACAGAAATAGGTAATAGTACCTTTGCTTTGGAGTTGTGAAGCTTAACTGAAAAACAAGTAATATATTACCTTATTATGGTAACATGAATTACCAGAAACGTGTAAGTACCTGATAAATGTTACTTTTTTTCTTTTGCTGTGTACATGAAATGCACTTTATTTTTTTCTTCCAGTTTTATTGAGATAAAATTGACATATAGCACTGTATCAGTTTAGGGTGTACAGCATAATGATTTACTTACAGGCGTCATGAAATGATTGTCACAATAAGTTTAGTGAATATCCATCATCTCATATAGATACAAAATTAAAGAAATAGAAAACAATTTTTTGCCTTCTGCTGTTTTAAGTCTTAGTAGAGGCTTCCAGGGATCCTCTCCTGTGACTTGAAGATCTAATTCTAATATGTTAGGTTCCATTGTTTCTACTTGCTCCCAGAGCACTTAGCTAAAGGAACAGGGTTGCGGAGTAGAGAGCTTACTCAGGTTTACCAGCTGTCAAGGGGAAGTTCCCAGATATACATCTGGGTCCCACTGCTCTTGTGAGGGGCCTTGCTGGACTGTGCTGTGAGGAGGCTTGGCTCCTCTGTCCCTGAGTCCCTTGCACTCATCTGTGGAGCTGGAGTTGATCTGCTTGTGCTCTGTTCTTTGGGGTGTTCAGGACCCAGTGCAGTTTTTTTGCTGGTTCAGGTCACCTCGGTATGGCATACCTGTCTGAATGTTGCCTGCAGCTTCCATCTGATTCCTAGCTTAGGTTGAACGTGCTGTACTCACAAACAATGACCTTTGGTTCCCAACTCAGCTGCCTTCCTAGTCCTCCCTGGTGTATGTGGAGATGGCTAGACTCCAGCCTAGGGAGGCTGAGAAGGAATACCAAGCCCTGTTTCCACCTATCCCCATGTCCATCGTTTTTATCTTAATTTATTTCTTTAGCTGCACCATGCGGTATGAGGGATCTTGCTTCCCTGACCTGGGATTGAACTCTAGTCCCCTGCAGTAGAAACTTAGAGTTTTAACAACTAGACTGTCTGGGAAGTTCTACACCATCAGTTTTAATCTGTTATGACCATTTCTTGAAGGAGCAAGGCCACTCGGTGGACAAATTCAGTGGACGAGTTCACTCCCTGAGTGCTGAGTAAGGGGGAGGACACAAAATCCCTCTGGTTTCTGTTAACATTGACTTCTTGACATAAGCGGGGGCAGAGCAGATCACATGTACCCTTTGTCTCTCTGTTCCTGTTCTCAGGCTCAAAGGTGACAGAAACACATGCAAGGTCAGGAGTTAAAGTGTCCTACATGCCCAGCATCAGCAGTATGTATGTGGGGAGCAGAGGAAAAACAATGTTGAAAAGTCTTGAACCAAAAACTAATCTCTGGAAAATTCTTCCAACCACTAGATGGGTAAAACTATAAAAAGAGGATTTTGTCCTCATGAATGATGGTGAAAAATGGAATTCCTCTCCTGTTAAGACTATTGCGAAAAGCAGCACATATAGTTATAAACATTCGATGCATTTTCAATTTGAAGAGTGTTTGAGATTCGTTGCTAAAAACAAAACTTGATATGCCCTGAGATCTGAAGCTCCTACATGAAAGAGACCTGACAGATTTCCCCAAATTTGACAGTAATCCTAAAAATTTACATGCCAGCAATAAAATGTTATGAAGCTGAAAAAGACTTTTCTAAGCCATCAATAATGACATTTTATTAACTCTGCCAGAGGAAAAATTAAATTGTCTTATTATTTTCTCTTCATAAAATGATACTCCAAGTCATATAATATGAAAAGCCAATCAAAGACTGTGCAGCCAAAAATGTCAAAAAGAAAGTGTGAGATGTATACGTACATGCTGTCACTTCAGTCGTGTTCAACTCTTTGCAACCCTTGCCCATCAGGCTCCTCCGTCCATGGGATTCTCCAGGCAAGAATACTAGAGTGAGTTGCCATTTCCTCCTCCAGGGGATCTTCCGGACCCAGGGATCAGACTGCATCTCTTAAGTCTCCTGCATTGGCAGGCAAGTTCTTTACCACTAGTGTCATTTGGGAAGCCCATGGGATGTATGACATGAGGTTAATCAATATATAATTTTTCTGTATATTTGTGAAATGTTAACATTACAAAATTTGTGATTTCTTGGGATTCCTTTTCTCATTCTAAATAAATATTTTCTTTCTGAGACTTCCCTGGTGATCCAGTGGCTAAGACTTCACCTTCCAATACAGAGGGTGTGGTTCAATCCCTGGCTGGGAACAAAGATCCCACATGCCTTGCGGCCAAAAAACCAGAAACCTAAAAGAGAAGCAATATTGTAACAAACTCGATAAAGACTAAAAATGGCCCACTTAAAAAAATTTTACTTTCAAATCTAATTTTAACTCATAATTTGTTGGCTTAAAAAAATTCTTCAAATTTACAAATGCTTTAGACCCCACAAATCCTGGATCTGCTCCTGATGGGAGTTGCGTGGCTACAGTCATTTGACAGTGGCCACCAGTGGATATTTGTGCATGCGTAGTAAGGGAACCTGACCTGTAAGCAAATGCTATCTATTATCTGTATCATCTGTATTTATTTGTCAAATAAAACAAAACAAAACAACAACAAATTAAGTACCACTGCTCTACATGGCAAAAGCAAACAACTATACCAGAGTGATATCCTGAATTCAATCTTTACTGTTACTATGTACTAGTTTATACTTTTACTACCTATATATGTTCACACACTGGTAGTATACTATGTGCATGTGGTCTGATTGTCTATTACTGTATAACAAATTACCCTAAAAATTACCCTGGATGTCAAAATAACAATCATTTCATTATGATTTATGTTAGCTCACCTTCTTGGAGAGCAATCAGGACAAGCTTAAAAGGTAAATATTTACCTTTTATCAGATCAGGTGGCAGTGGCCTTACTTGCAGATATCTCAGCTTGAGCAGAAAACTCTTATGGGAAAAGAAATAAGGAACTCACTTTCTTGGGGTTTATACCAGAAGACCAACCTCAAGAATATTAGGGGTCAGGAGAAATGGCATTGGGCTGGGGAGGTGGGGGTCGCGGGGGTAGGCAGTGTTTGAAGTGAAGTGCAGCTTTAACAGTCAGAATATGATGATGGAATTACACTGGTGGTGGTGAATCCAAGGATTAAGTAGGTTATAACAGGGACAATTAATTCTAGGTGCATCATCAAGGTGGGGCATTTTGCCTGCCAACTCGGCAACCAGTTTTGGGGAGTCTGGAATTAAGCTTGGGTGTGAGAAAGATCTGACTGCTCTCCGGTTACAAAGAAAATATTGAATACGTTGATTGTAATATGCCCAAGTGGATATCATCTTAATCTTAGAAGAGGCTAAGATGTGCAGCTCCTTCTGTGAAGCATGGATTTCCCACTGACTTTGAAGGCATTCCTAAGAATGGGAGCGATGGGGGAGGGGTGCTGTAAACTGTCTGGATGAGCTCTCTAGGGTGAATATCATTCAGGGCCCTGTTCTCAGAGGACTTGAAAGCATGTGGCAGTGTTTGCTTTAAGATACCAGCCTGTTTTTTGTACCCTGGGGGCTACATTCACTCCTTCATCGCTATTTTTGAAAAGATGTTACTGACTATAGTGTAGTTCCTAAAGAGTTCCCACCGGTGTTCTTTTGCATGCTTATCTTAATTAAAAAACCAAGTAACTACCTACTTTTCAAAATGTACTCCATCGGGTCCAGTTCATGAATTTGGATTTTTGTTTCTCCTATCACGAAACAATTGTAGTGACCACAGGACTCCATAGCACCTGTTAATTCCATAGAATTCTTCAGTGAATTCCATAGACGTTGAACATTCAGGTAATGTTCCTATTGTTGTCACGGTGTTCCTGGGTGCCCTTTTTCTGGACTTTGAGTTGTGTTTACCTCCACTCCAGCCACTTGAAAGTTTCCTGGATATCCAGAAGCTGTTTAGTGATCAACATATATGGCTCTTATGGTTATAGCGTTTCCAACGTCTAACCCTGAGGCCAGTGTGTTATCCAGAAATTGATGGTTAAGAACATAAACTCTGCATTTAGATCCGAGCTTTTCAATTTACTAACCATGTGGCCTTGAACAATTTATGCCACCTTTTAAATTTATTTTTTCTTCAGAATTTTATTTATTTATTTATTTTTGGCTGCACTGAATCTTTGTTGCTTTCCGTGGGCTCTTCTCTAGTTACAGCACACTGGGGCTACTTTTCGATGCGATTCGCAGGCTTCTCATTGCGGCACCCTGACTTGTTGGGGAGCACAGGCTCTAGGGTGCACAGGCTTCAGTAGTTGCAGCGTGCATGCTCACTAGTTGTGGTGCACAGGCTGAATTGCTCCAAGGCACGTGATGACTGAGCGACTAACACACACACACACACACACACACATACACTTCTTATCCACTGTACCACCATAGAAGTCCCTATGCCAACTTTTAAAGCCCTAGTTTCTTCTTTTGTAAAAGGCTGATGGTGTCAATAGTCCTTGCCTCATAGATATTTTATAGACTAAGTAAAATTATAGGTGTTATCATTTTTAATATGCTCCTGCTCTTCAATTCTTCTTAGATTTGATTGGAGTAATAATCATGATGGCTATCATTTATTGCCAGGTGCCAGCCACCGGGCTAAATCATCATGAAAAAATGGCAGGAAGAGACCTTTATAGCAGAGGAAACTGAGGATCAAAGAAGTTAATTGACTTTCTGAAGGTCATAGAATCAAGTGGTATAGCTGGAGTTTGAACTCCAGAATTGGTGTTCTTTTCACTAAGTGACTCTGTTGTCACATATCCTGATTCAAATCATTACCTCTGAGGATGAATATGGATTGGAAGGGTCACTATTTCCTGTCACGTTCGTGAGGGACAGCTGTCTCATGCTTCAGAGAACAATGGACACCTAATATTATGCAACAAGCTGTGTGGGAATCCATCTGCCCACAGTGTTCCACACAGAGCAAGTGCCTTTCATGATGCCCACAATTCTCAGCATGAGCCCAGCCTGGCTGTGTCAGAGAGGCATGTACGCGTGTCCAGGGTCCTACTAGAAGTAGCCTCATGGAACCCTTGATGCTCTTCATTTGATTTCCTGTATGAGATATAATTCAATGACCCTGGCTTAGGTTTGGATAGAAATAACATTTCCCTGCCAATCAATAACTCAGAGTCTATATTACTGTTCACAACTGTTCCAGCAAGAACCTTGATTTCCCTCCTTCCCTGCAAAAATTTCCTCGTTGACCCCTCTCTCAAAATGTAAATCCCAAAGAAAACCAAAGCCGATGTGGCAAATTGGTTGGTTAGCCACAGTTGCTGTGCAACTTCTGAGATCAACCAGTGACTACTGCTCCCGAGGTCAGTGAGAGGAGCCTGCAGAGTCCACCAAGAGATGCCGGTTGATGGGGTCAAGCTCCCTAGTGCTCCCAGGCTGCTGGACCAATTTTCCAGCCTTGTTCTTAATTTTGTCAATTAGGCCCTGGAGCAGTCTTGTTCTGTGCCCAGATTTAGTCTCCTGTAACCTCAGGGAAATGACTCATTCATCTTCTGCCAACCACTGTTGGACAGAAAACACATATCTTTACATGAAGGAGCAACAATTTGCAAACATGGTGTGTACCTTAAATTAAATTTCTAGCAAACACGTCACCGAAAGGATAAGGTCTACAGAGATGCAATTTTCCTCTATCACAACCTTCTTCATTCTCAGAGAGCAGTTTATCTCATTTTAGCCACAGCAACATCCAACTTTTCTATTGTGGCCTTTGTTTTACATTTGTTTTCTTATTCCCCTACTCTAGCCCTGCTCCATCCACTTGCTGTCCCTCCTTTAAATCAAGGTAACAGTTTTCATTAATGGTTACCCAAATCTCTGACTTACAGGAAGGGAAGTTTCCGTCTGTCTTATACCATTTCCATGAAGGTTAAAAAGATCTTACAGTCGGTTCCTGTTAGATCTCATACACAGTAACCTGTGCTTTCCTTCCCTAAAAGACTCAGAAGGAAAGTCTCCCTGAGACATGCTCCATCATATTTTTTACTACTTTCTTCATTTCTGCCACAAAGGTGATACTCATGGTTCACCTTGTACGCATCCTGCCCTAGCTCTGGAACCAGTCATTTCTCCAAGGACGCCACTTCTTTAAGGGAATAGTACTAAGAGCAAGAGTAGGCACTAGGTTATGATCATTGCTGCTTGGGTGTCTGTGCTTATAGGCCTTTTCTCTGGACAAAACTAGGAAATATATTCATGTACATACACATCTGCTGAAGTTGAAGCTCAATACTTAGGCCACCTGATGCGAAGAGCTGGCTAATTGGAAAAGACCTTGATGTTGTGACAGACTGAAGGCAAAAGGAGAAGAGGGTGGCAGAGATTGAAATGGCTAGACAGCATCACCGACTCAGTGGACATGAATTTGAGCAAACTCCTAGAGATAGCGAAGGATAGGGAAGTCTGGGTCGCTGCAATCCACGGGGTTGCAAAAAGATGGACATGACTTAGCGACTGAATAACAACAACAATCATTTTTTTGGTTTGCTTTCAGTTTTAGCACCTTGTTCCCTTTCTTGTTGATTTTACTTTTTGATCATGTAACAGAAGTCAACACTAGTTTAAAAGGTATTCTCTATTCTGTATTACTTCTACCTTATCCGCCTTACTCCCAACTCCTTGGAGGCAACTAACTTTATTTTTTCACCTCTCCAAGTTTCTTTTTGGATAGGCTGGTAGATATATGTATGTTTTCTTATTTTTTCCTTTGGCATAATAGGTAGGCTCTACATAGGCTCTTTTGCAGTTTGGCTTTTTCACTTAAGAATGTCTCTTGGAAATCACTCTGTATCAGTTCATAGATATCTTCCCGTTCCTTCTTTACAGTTAAGAAGTGCTCATCATGAAGAATTATCATAGCTTTTTTAACCAATCATTTATGCTCAGATATTATGCTTCCAATATTTTGCAACTGCAAATAACACTACAGTGAATAACCTTGTGCATAAAAAATTTTTTTGGATTATTGGAGTTGTATCTTCAGGGTTAATGCCCAGACATGAGATTGGCATGTCGAAGTGTAAATGCGAATGCAATTTGTTGGATATTGCCAAGTTCTTCTCCATAGGGGTTATACCATTTTGCATTCCCAGTGAGGATGCAATGTAGGAGAGTGCCCGAGTTCCCCCACATACTTGTCAACAGAGTGTAATTGTCAGCTTTTGATTTTTTGCCAACCTGATGGGTGAGAAATGGTGTCTTAGTGTTAATTTGCATTTCTCTTATTATGAGTAAAGCTAAACGTTTTTTTTTATATGTTTAAGGTCCATAATTTGATCATTCTTTTTGGTGAATAGTCTGTGGATGTTTTTTGCCAATTTAGTAACAGGATTTTAAACATTTAAAAGTTGTTTATTTGGCAGAAATAGCTTTTAAAATAATTTATGCTACCTGAGAGAAGAATCCCAAAGTACCTGGCTGTGGATAAACTATGGATTCTGCCCTCCAGGAATTTACAGTCTGTAAGCTGAACACCATTACAGTAGATATGAGCATAAGCTGTGGATCCAGACTGCCTGCCTTCAAATGCCAGTCCTGCTACTTAGGCAAGTTTTTAATCTCTTAGTGCCTCAGTTTCTCCAATTGTAAGATGAAAGTAACATTAGCATTTATTTCTTAAGATTATTGTTAGGATTAAATGATTTAGCATATGTAAAGTACTTTGAGCAGGAAATATTCCATAAATGTTGGCTATCTTAAGAGTCAAGAAAATCCTCTCAGTACGTTGATTTGATCCCATAAGAATCTTGTTATATAGTTAGTTATAAAAAATGAAGACCTGGAAGTGTAGAAACATTAGGTGATTCAGTAGATAGAATTGGAATTGTAACCTATTCATTAATTTATTTATTCATTTATTCTCAGCTATTTTTTGAGGCCCTACTGGGCACTGGCTTAGGAACTGGAGATATAGTCTGAACAAGATAAATCTTTGGGCTCCTGAATGCTCACTTTTTTGTGATGGAAGAGGCCTGTGTAGGGTGTGGAAAGAAATAAAACCCGAGGAAACCAATTTTGTTTTTTGACCAAACCATGTGGCATGTGGAATCTTAGTTCCCCAGCCAGGGATCAAACCTGAAGCCCCTTTATTAGAAACATGGAGTCTTAACCACGGGACTTCTAGGGAAGTCCCCAAGGAAACCAATTTTGTCTGTATTGTTCGTCAGTAGTCTGTTCAGCACACACGACAGTGTCAAAATTCATTTGTTTAAATGAGAGAATGAAGGAAGAAATGACAAAGTAGTGAAAAATGAGGCTTGATGCATAGGTAGGGCCCAGATCACGAAAAGCCTTGTCAACTCTTTTGAAGAGTTTGGACTTCATCCTGAGCAGAGAAATCACGTGAAATAGATTTGCATCTAAGAAAACTCAAGTCGGTCTGTGTGGAGGATCTACACAGGTGGAGAACAACAGGGAGGTTGTTATAAGTCCAGTGCAAGATGATGAGGTCCAAATCAAGACGGAAGCTGAGGGGATGGAGAGGAGATGAGTTGGAAGTCAGAGTTGACATCACCCAGACTTGCTGGGTGTAGAGGGAGGAAGAAGCCTGCAGCATCGCTGAGATTTCACTGTGATGAGAAACTGAAGACAGTGGTCCAGTGGTTAACACTCTGTGTTCCCAGAGCAGAGGGCATATGTTTGATCCCTGGTTGGGAAATTAAGATCCTCCATGCTTTTTGGCACAGTCAAAAAAAAGAAAAGGAAATTGAAGGGGGATGACTGATGGGGAAAATGGAGAATGGCTTTAAAAAAATTATTTATTTTCTTATTTTTAGCTGCACTGGATCTTCATTGTTGCCCTCAGGCTTTTCTTAGCTGTGGCGAGCAGGGCTGACTCTGCAGCTGTGGTGCAAAGGGCTTCTCACCGTGGTGGCTTTTCTTTTTGCAGAGCATGGGCTCTTGGTGCAGGGGCTTCAGTGGTTGTGGCTAATGGGCTTAGTTGCTCCACTGCATGTGGGATCTACCCAGACCAGGGATTGAACCCGCGTCCTCTGCACTGCAAGGTGAATTCCCAACCATTGGACCCCCAGGGAGGCCCACGGATGGCCTTCTAAACTTATGGATTTGAGGTGACCATGCTAGATCTCTTGACTATAGTTTCTTTTGGCTTCTTTACACTCCTTGGAGTCAGGAGACTGGGACCTGTGAAAAGACCTGGACAAGGCAGCGATTTGGACACCTGGACACATGCCTTTATCATAGAGAAGGAATTTTTAATGAAGCTGGTGATAAGGGCAAAGATCCAAAAGAATAGAAACCAAGTTTCACAGAAGCCTCCACAGACAGATATTTATTTTTAAAAGTGACCCGAAGTTTCTCTCGGATGCCACTGGATCCCCACAAGAAGGTGTATCAGTTAGGAAAGGACCTGCTACAATTCATCTTCTGATTACAGCGCTTTCTGGTTGACCCCATAAGGAACAGGAACAGAAGGGCAAGGGTATGCACAGTTAAGAAGATAGGGGGAGGGTCTCAAGTAGAAGGGAGCTATGACAAACAAAGCAGAGGATGGTCTCTAGATGGGAAACGATATGAGAGACTTGTGCGAAGAAAGATCAAAAATGAAAAGCAGGCCACCAGCAATAGCTCAGGAATGGAGGGAAAGCGAGGGAAGGAGGGGGAGACTAGCACTGGGGGAGAAGGTGGGGGATAAAAAAGGAGAGAAGGAAAGGAGTATGAAACATTTGCGGTGCACGAGTCAACGATTACGGAGAAGAAATGTAAAGGGAATTGGGTTACTGATTTGGGAAGGAAGGACCTGGTTCTCTGGAGAGTCCTGCGATTACACAGCGCTCGGGGGGTGTGGAGCCGAGTTTAAGGCAATGGGAGTGCGAGAGGGTTGCGTTGGGGTCGCCGCCCAATTTCTCGAAAGCCTGGGAAAACCGAGGGGCGGGCGAGCAGGCTAGCAGGGAGGAGGCGGAGCGAGGGCGCCGAGGGGCGGGACGAGGGAGGACGTGGGGAGGAGGAGGAGGCGGCGCAGGCTGAGGGCGGCGCTAGGACCTGCCGGCTCCCCGCCGGCTCCCGGGAGGTTGATAAAGCGGCGGCGGCGTTTGACGTCAGTGGGGAGTTAATTTTAAATCGGTACAAGATGGCGGAGGGGGACGAGGTAACGCGAAGCCAAGAACCGCACCAAGGGCTGCGGCGCCGGCGGCGGACCAGCGACTCAAACACCGGGGTTAACCACGTCTCGTCCACGACCCTCCTAGGTACGGGCCGGCAGGGTGGAGGCTGCAAGGCCCGCGCAGGGAGGGGGCGCGGGCCGCTCGGGCTCGCGGGCACCGGCCGCAGGCGGCGGGGTCGTCGTCCGCGGCTGGCTCCGCTCTCCCCCCCGCCGCGCCCCGAGCTCCCGCGGCGCGCGGCCTGGAAAGGGCGGCCCTGGGGCCGCGGCTCCCGCAGCTGTCG
>SJYV01049162.1:104295-121850 GCA_006410875.1 Neotragus pygmaeus | reverse complement strand
GCCTTGAGCAGGGGCTGCAGACCCGGGGCGAGGGGAGGTCGGCGGCGGCGCGGCTCTGCCCTCGGGAGCTCCGGACCCGCCGGGCGACCTGTCACCCGCCGGCACTCGCTGCTCTGTGCTCGTGCGGGGAGAGGGAGGAAGGGTTAACCAGGTCGTGATGGGCCCGGCGGTGGAGGAGGACGCGCAGCGCGCGGGAGGAGCAGACACCTCGCTGCCAGGTCGGGAGGCTCTCCAGACACCCTTCCAGGAGGGAACCGCAGTCCGCAGGCCAGGGCTGTGTCCCGGGGCTTGGGTTCCGGGGCCCCGCAGTGCCCGAACCCATTCCTGCGGGTAGTGCGTGGCTAGGATGCAAGTTCAGATTTAATTGTCAAAAATGGGCTTTTGAGCTGTTTACTAGTGCTGAGACCATAGTGAGGCCCAATCGGGCTGAAAGTGTCGGTGGTGTGAAGTCACCTGATCCTTCGCTCCCCGGTTTTGCTGAATGTTGAGCTCCTACTGTACGGGTGAAGGAGCGCCCCTGCCCCTTGGAAGACGCACTTGCTTTAGCAGCAGAGTGTTGTGTGTCTCTCTTACTTATAACACCCTATTTTTAGGAGTTTAGCATTTGATCTTTCATTGTGGTGTGAATTGAACGCCTGAAATCTTGATTGAGAATTTTGATGGTACTTAAAGGCATAAGTTTTTCCAAGGCTTAAAATTAGTAAAAGCTTGAGCTTAGGTAAGTGTGGCCATGACATAGATAAGAGTTTATTAAGTATATTAAGTATGACCTGTGTTTTTCAAATTTCCACAGTCTGATAAAGGTTTTGTGAGGTAAAATGTAAAACATTTTGATGAAAAACTCCCTTTAGTAGAAAAGATTATGTGAAATATATTTTATCATTCACGTTAAAAACTTGGACGTGTTGAACGTATGTCAGCGGTAAGGACAAACTGAAAGTTTTGTTAAGGGACAGGGAACAAGAAATAAAGTTGATTTTATTATTGCTTGCCAACCACAGCACTTGACAGAGCTGTTTACACAGAAAAAAATGCCACCAGAGAAGAGAGGTTTGCCTTAAGTCTATTCTGGTTGGAATTCTCAAGTCGTTAATTGTTCTGGAATGCCGATGGATTGGTTAATTTAGCTCTTTTGGACCTGGAAATGTGTGTGCACGTGTTTGTTTACTTATACCGTTTTAGATGTAGTTTCAAAGCGTTTTATGTGCTTGCCTTATTAGGAGAAACATTGCTGTATGACTCACAGTTATGAACATCGTTTTTAGGCTATGGCATATTGAGAAGAGATGCTATTCTTAAGACTTGATATATCGGGGTCATCATTTATTAAATGCTCTGTCTGCTACTCACAGGGTTTTGTCTTTTGTGTGCGTTTGTGAGGTTAGTCCTTCACTTGAAAGCCATTTCTATCAAATGATTGCCCAGAATAGTCCCTCTCCCTGCTAATTTTCTCTGAGTCACCCATTGCTACATTAAAAACTAAGTAAATTGGCTGAGATTTGTGCAAACAGGCTCTGAATGAGTAGGTACTCATCTGGTGATTTCAGCTGTAGAAACTGTCTCCCTCTGCTTTCAGGATAAAGTTGAAGAGTTGGGGTGAGTCGTGGTGCTCTTGTAGTTCAGTCTTGGGAAGATGCTTTGTATCTCTTTAGTGTTATTCTTTTTAGGATTGTAAGACCTTTATAAAAGACCTAGGAACTCTTCTGTTGACTTTGTAGGATGATAAGAATCTGTGGATGTGATTAAATATGTTTAGTGAAGTGTTTTGAAATCCTTCAGATTTTTTATTTGGGGAGGAAGGAGCTGCATTATAGTAAAGAGGCACTTATTATAGGGCAAATAATACAGGAGTTAAAATGAGATTCAGGCCTTAAGTGGAATGCACCTGTTTTCAGATTCATTTTTAGTTTGCCTCTCTGNTTAGCATTTGATCTTTCATTGTGGTGTGAATTGAACGCCTGAAATCTTGATTGAGAATTTTGATGGTACTTAAAGGCATAAGTTTTTCCAAGGCTTAAAATTAGTAAAAGCTTGAGCTTAGGTAAGTGTGGCCATGACATAGATAAGAGTTTATTAAGTATATTAAGTATGACCTGTGTTTTTCAAATTTCCACAGTCTGATAAAGGTTTTGTGAGGTAAAAATGTAAAACATTTTGATGAAAAACTCCCTTTAGTAGAAAAGATTATGTGAAATATATTTTATCATTCACGTTAAAAACTTGGACGTGTTGAACGTATGTCAGCGGTAAGGACAAACTGAAAGTTTTGTTAAGGGACAGGGAACAAGAAATAAAGTTGATTTTATTATTGCTTGCCAACCACAGCACTTGACAGAGCTGTTTACACAGAAAAAAATGCCACCAGAGAAGAGAGGTTTGCCTTAAGTCTATTCTGGTTGGAATTCTCAAGTCGTTAATTGTTCTGGAATGCCGATGGATTGGTTAATTTAGCTCTTTTGGACCTGGAAATGTGTGTGCACGTGTTTGTTTACTTATACCGTTTTAGATGTAGTTTCAAAGCGTTTTATGTGCTTGCCTTATTAGGAGAAACATTGCTGTATGACTCACAGTTATGAACATCGTTTTTAGGCTATGGCATATTGAGAAGAGATGCTATTCTTAAGACTTGATATATCGGGGTCATCATTTATTAAATGCTCTGTCTGCTACTCACAGGGTTTTGTCTTTTGTGTGCGTTTGTGAGGTTAGTCCTTCACTTGAAAGCCATTTCTATCAAATGATTACCCAGAATAGTCCCTCTCCCTGCTAATTTTCTCTGAGTCACCCATTGCTACATTAAAAACTAAGTAAATTGGCTGAGATTTGTGCAAACAGGCTCTGAATGAGTAGGTACTCATCTGGTGATTTCAGCTGTAGAAACTGTCTCCCTCTGCTTTCAGGATAAAGTTGAAGAGTTGGGGTGAGTCGTGGTGCTCTTGTAGTTCAGTCTTGGGAAGATGCTTTGTATCTCTTTAGTGTTATTCTTTTTAGGATTGTAAGACCTTTATAAAAGACCTAGGAACTCTTCTGTTGACTTTGTAGGATGATAAGAATCTGTGGATGTGATTAAATATGTTTAGTGAAGTGTTTTGAAATCCTTCAGATTTTTTATTTGGGGAGGAAGGAGCTACATTATAGTAAAGAGGCACTTATTATAGGGCAAATAATACAGGAGTTAAAATGAGATTCAGGCCTTAAGTGGAATGCACCTGTTTTCAGATTCATTTTTAGTTTGCCTCTCTGTTTTAACTTTAGGGTAGGGTTTTGGAATACTCACAAGTGAAAGTAAGTTTCTTGAAATTTTTAGACCGTTTGCAAAATTGTGCCTTTTCCATTTATCTGCTATTAAGCAGCTACTGAGAGTATACCTGGAGGACTGTCACCTAGTTTGATGCTGGAGTTTAAGACATATTTAAAATTGTGAGACCTAGTAGTAAGATGCATTTAAAAATTCGTCTTATGCATTGTTTATGCTTAATTGGAAGACCTTTTTGATACACAATTGTAAGTAAAGCTGTTTGGCAGTCTCTCAAAGGGCCAGAAATGTATGGGGTGGGAATAGAAGTTAGTTAGACTTTTTATAATAGTGACCTATAGCTTTACAGAAGGAGTTTTTCTCTATAGAGTGGGCGCAAGGAAACAGCTTAAAAAAAATTTTTTTTAAAAGTGTGATGTATTCTGATTGTCTAGCCATTTTGGGGTTGTATCATTTACTCTTTGGGGCATTATTTAACTTTAGGAAGATAGATGTGAATATAGAATAACCAAACTTGATCCTCCAATTCATTGTTTATATAAGTTTCTTGCTATCCTTTACTCTTCTTTATCACCCATAATACAGAAGACCTATTAAGGGCTTTCTCCATAGCTTTAAAAGTGGATATCCTTGTATGGCAAAACCAATACAGTATTGTAAAGTAGAATAAAGTAAAAATTAAAAAAAAAAAAAAAAAGTGGATATCCAGAAAAAAAGACCAACCTGAGGATACAGTGTCAGTAGGATAATACTTGATACTTTATAAAACACGTCAAACATCTTGCTTTGATTTTGTTCTTAAAACCTTCCTCTGGAGGAATTAAGTTATTGCCACTGAAGGGAGTGATTGAGACTGGTCTGCAGTCACGAAGTGACTCAGAGGTGCTCTTACTGCTCCTCACCAGACTTGGAGGAGAGTAGGGGCCTCTTCTTATTCAGATTGTCACGTATCATAGTCCTGACCGGGTAAAATTTTGTTGAATGAAGTCTGAAATCATACTAATGAGAAGATGGGGCAGTTAAAAAGTAAAAGTAGGGCACATCACTTAAGTGGAGTGGGAAATTTTAAAGTAGGAAGGGAAAAGGTGGATATTGTAGAAAGAGGAATTAATAAAGTAGACGTTGGGATTAGTCTTCTGGCCAGTACAAGTAGAATCTGGGGGATTCCCTTGCTAAAGTACCAGTTTAGTAAAGTTATTTGTACAACTTGTATTTCTATGATTGGCATCAAAATAAATAGTAACTAATAACTTGGTGAAATGTGTAACTGATGAAGGATAATTTAGGCTCTCTAGCAGGTTTTACCTTTTTATTGTATAATACTGATTGTGGGGGCAATGTTTCTTTAACCGTGTCGCTCAGTCATGTCCGACTCTTTGCGACCCCATGGACTGTAGCCTACCAGGCTCCTCTGTCCTTCGGATTTTCCAGGCAAGAATACTGGAGTGGGTTGCTATTTCTTTCTCCAGGAGATCTTCCCAACCCGGGTCTCCCGTGCTATAGGCAGATACTTTACTGTCTGAGCCACCAGGGAAGTCCAGTGGAAAAAAAAATGAGGAATCAAAAGCTGAGTGACTTCATTTAAACTCTGAGCTTGAAACCCCTCACATGCAGTAATGATAATCATCCCATAAGGGCTGTTGTGGGAAACAAATGAGGTGAGGGTACAGGTGTTTCATAAATTATAAAGCTGTGTGTAAGGTATAGTAATGTATAGGTAAGAATATGCCAGTTGGACTACTTGTTCTGTTACATTAATATATGTGTATATTTGCAGTCAGAAAGTTTAATTTTTTTCCCCTGTAATGTGGACAGTTTAGTGTGGTCAAGAGTGGTGGGTAAGTTTTTAACTTTTATCTATAAAATGCTGATAATGTGTTCATGATATGGGTTATTAAATGTAATTAAAGTGCTTAACTCAGTATTAAACATTCTATTTGGTGGTACTTAATACTGTAATGTGTAGTTATTTAAGATGAGATTTTGAACTAAGCATTTAATTTTTAAAATAGGTGATTTGAAAAGTCTTTGTTCAGTTTTTATCAGATAAAAATAAACATTCATATTTTTCAGCTACTTTTATTTTAATAAACTTGAATGTTAGAGAATCATTTAATCATGTGGCAAATAATCTTCTGAAGTTGAGGATTCAATAAGAATCATGGCAGTTTTCAAGCAGAAAACATTGACTTTTTTAATAGTAAAGGTGCAAAATCTAATTTATATCTGTATGCACAAGAATGCCTGAAACAGTGATTGACTTGAAGCCACACTAATCATGAATCCCATAAAAACCTTTTTCCCCCCCTTTCTATAGTCGTCATTCATAGAAGAGTCTTGGATAGTGATAAGAATGTACTTAACTCAAGACTTAATTTTGAATTTTGAGTACTGTAAACTTCCATGGCCTTAAGAATGGATTAACATTTTTTCCTTCCTGAAGGAAATATCTACTTTAGCAAGCTGGTAGATCTTTTTTTTTTTTTTTTTTTTGATTACTAAGTAGATAATCTGTGGAGGCACTTTAGAAACTTTAAAGCCTCCTATAACGAAACTCTGTAAAGGGGTGAAATTGGCACCCCTTGAGCTGCTCTTTTCCTATTTGAATGACTAGGTTTATGAGCTGGATTAAAAGCGGGATTAAGTTCACTTTTATCAGAATGATGGGAGGGGATTTGAATTTTGAATGATAAGTTGGAGAGAAATTTTGACGAAATTTGAATGAAATTCACCATTGTTGTTAGTTTTTTTGGTGTCAGTGAGTGATGCTGTCCAACCATCTCATCCTCTATCACCCCCTTCTGCCCTCGGTCTTTCCCAGCATGGGTCATTTCCAATGAGTTGGCTCTTCCCATTGGGTGGCCAAAGTATTGGAGTTTCAGCTTCTGCATCTGTCCTTCCAGTGAATATTCAGGACTGATTTCCTTTAGGATGGACTGGCTTGATCACCTTGTAGTCCGAGGGACTCTCTCAAGAGTCTTCTCCAGCACTACAGTTTGAAAGCATCAATTCCTTGACACTCAGCCTTCTTTATGGCCCAATGCTCACATCCGTAGATCACTACTGGAAAACCCATAGCTTTGACTAGATGGACCTGTGTTGGCAAGGTGATGCTAGGTTCACTAAGTGATGCTAAGTAATCACTAACTGTCTAGGTTTGTCATAGCTTTTCTTCCAAGGAGCAAGTGCCTTTTAATTTCCTGGCTGTAGTCACCATCCGCAGTGATTTTGGAGCCCAAGAAGATAAAGTCTGTCAGTGTTTTCACATCTGTTTAGTCTTCCTTTTGATTATGGAGTTATTTCTTACTGAGTAATGCTGACCAGACATCTTTCTAGATAAATCTTGACTTACAGGGTAAGGTCTTAAAAGTAGATTTCAGGGTTCAAATGGCCTGCACAGTTTCAAAATTGAAGACCACATCAGTATACCCATTCAGAAAGGTTATACCCGTTTACTGTCTCCATTTGTTCACAAGTGAGTGTTGTTAATTAAAAATAAATACCAACACATGGGGAAAATGGGGATCCCACTGTTTGTTTCATTTGCATTTCTTTGATTACAGTTGATATAGAAATTTTAACATGGTAATTGAATGTGAATTTTTTTAGTTGCATTTTTTGTATTTGACCTGCTCTCAGTGTTTATCTTATCTTTGTAAAAGTTCTTTTGTGTACAAGAAATTCTTTTTTGTGTTTGCTTTTTTACTTTGTGGGTTGTCTTGGGGAAATATTAAAAAAATACTTAAAATGGTTCCATATGATTTCTTTCCTTAAATCGGCATCTCTGATGGCATGTCTGAACTTATTAACTTAGTGCTACTCTCTTGAATACTTAGGTATGCACACCTGGAGGTTTCTTCCTTCTTTTTTGTTTTGAATTCTTTGTGAGATACTGATTGTTTGTTCCTATCTCTTTTTAATACCAAAGTATGGGCATCTGCTTCCTTGATAGCTCTGTTGGTAAAGAATCAGCCTGCAATGCAGGAGACCCGGTTTGATTCCTGGGTTGGGAAGATCCTCTGGAGAAAGGATGGGCTACCCATTCCAGTATTCTTGGGCTTCCCTTGTGGTTCAGCTGGTAAAGAATCGCCTGCAATATGGGAGACCTGGGTTCAGTTTTTGGGTTGGGAAGATCCCCTGGAGAAGGAAAAGGCTACCCACTCCAGTATTCTGGCCTGGAGAATTCCCTGAACTATAGTCCATGGGGTTGCAAATAGTTGGACACGACTGGATGACTTTCACTCACATGGGCACCTGCTTCAGTGCCTAGTAGGGTGGTGAAGTGAAGTTGCTCAGTTGTGTCCGACTCTTTGGGATCCCATGCACTGTAGTCTACCAAGCTTCTCTGTCTATGGGATTTTCCAGGCAAGAGTACTGGAGTGGATTGCCATTTCCTTCTCCAGGGGATCTTCTTGACCCAGGGATCCGAACCCAGGTCTCCTGCATTGCAGGCAGACGCTTTACCCTCTGAGCCACCAGGGAAGCTGGGAGCTGGATTCAGATCACTATTGTTTTCAGGCTTTGGCCTCCTTAACAACAACAACAACAACAAAAACCCTACTTTAGAAATTTAAGGTTCAAAGATAATATTTTTCAAAGCTCCTGACATCTATTGAGTGTACAGGGTTACTCCTCAGGGTAAAGGAGAGCCTAAAGGGGCTACGGCTAGTTTTTTCTTTTGGGGGTAAAGAGGTAGAGTAGGACAGTCAAGTAGAGGGCCATCCCTGGACAGAGAACTAGCTTTTTTCTCCCCTTGATGTTATGTTACTATATTGACACCTACCTTATAAAAAGGCTTTCTGTTTCTTGTAGTGAATACCTATGTAGAAAAGTGTAGAACAGATCACTGTTTCTAAGCTTTCATGTAGTTGGGAGATCAGATAGACCTTATGTGTATTTGTGAGTAAAGTTTATCATTAAGTTTCTAATTTCAGAACTAGAAATTAGTGTGTTAATATTGTTAAGGAAGACTTGGGGGAAGTTGGGTTTATCAGTCCTTGAAGTCCTTAGTAGAGTTGTAGGATATACCACTTGTTTGAATATAGAAAGATAAGCATATGTTGGGAAGCTTTAGTTACAGTACTTGTTCCTGCTTTCTAATAATTTTTCTAAAAAGGATGCTTGAAATATTTAAAAGCAATTAGAAGCAACTGAAAGATCAAATTTGTTAGGGCAGGTTTAATAAAAAAGGATATGAGTTTTTCTGTAGCCAAGTTCAGCGAAGAATTGATTTAAATAACTGAATAACTGCTAGAAAAACTGTCTGAATAGCCCCCCCCCCGAGATGTACCTAAAAACTGTAAAGATGTGTGCTCCCTGCCTCTATGTATTTCTCTGCAGTAAGAAATCTTGATACTTACTCTAAAATTGCCAAACTTAGAGAAAGAGCAAAGGAGAGGATAGTGAGAACCTTTGACAGTCTTACCCCATTTGTTTTTTTCAAATCAATCACATTTTATCTAGCTGGAAAGATGATTATTTGTCCCTTTTGGGCTCTATTTCCTTTTTACCCCTGCTTTTAGTAGGATTTTGCCTGCACTGAGCCAGGGTTGGGATTTGAGTATATTCTTTGCTTTCCTTTCTTTAAACTGCTACTGTAATAAGTCATCTGAGGTTGAGAGTTGAAGCAAAGTGGAATGTAGAGTCTTGTTTCCAGAGACTTGACAGATACCTTTCTGAGATTTGTCATGAAAAGCCTATTTAAGCTTGAATGTATTTTTTACTAACTTCTTTGCTAGCTTGTTACCCCAAATTTCAGTAGCTCTTCTATGAGTTTAATATCTTTTGTCTTACTGCGGAGTTAGTTTGGAGGCCTTCAAAGTGAACGATTAAACCATTTGCCTAAATTGAGGTAGCATCCTCTGGTTTTGTTGGATTCCTGATTGCTGTATTAAAAAATCTTGGAGTCACTGTACCAACAGTACTTTTGGAAATGGAAATTTAGTGCTTTGTAAAAGCTTATAGAGAAGAGAATGTCCCTTATAAAAAATATGGAATAATTTGGTATTATCTGTTGCCTACTCTAAAGAAGGAGGTTGAAGCTAGCTAGCTCTTGCATGCATCACTTTCTATTTTTACTGTCATCTCTTGACTTTGAGTGTTTCACCTTTTACTCAGGCTCCTTCATTTGCCTTATATCTGATTTCCCTGTTTTCAGACTCTCATTATTATATTTCTTATTCACTCATCACTTTCAATTTATCTGTGCAGCACAGCTTTGATCCTGTCACTCTGCTTCAGAATTTTCCATGGCTTTCCTCAGGCTAATGCTTAGCATTTTTAAACTTTTTGTATTCTTTTTTTTTTTTTTTTTTAAATTTTATTTGGTGGCACTGGGTCTTAGTTGTGGCACACGGGATCTTCCATTTTTGTTACAGCATGCACTATCTTTAGTTGCTGCATGTGAGACTTTAGTTCTGACCAGGGATTGAATCCAGACCCTCTACGTTGGAGTGCATGTTAGCCACTGGACCACCAGAGAAGTCCTAGCTTAAATTAAGGTTAGCCTAATCTGATTCTTATGACTTAGAGAAATGCTGGCTTCTCCAGGGTATCTTCATTGATAACCCTGGTTTAAATATTCCCATATTATCTGTTTCTCATTATACTGTCACTTTATACTTGTGTCAGAACTTTGAGAGTAAGGACTGTTAGTAGCAAATTGTACTTCTCTAGTGTCTGGCTCCTTGCTCTCTGATGATTAGTCTGAAGTAGTTAGGTTGAGAGAATCTTCATGACACATCGCTGAGCATTGTTGGAATCAGTGAATATGAAACAGTAAGTTGCATATTTGTTTACATATGCATATATATGAATATCTTACCAAAGATGGGAAAGAATAATTTTATTGCATCTAATGTTTTTAAAGTCTTCAATTAAAACCTGCCCTTCTAGAAGTTTTATGAAGAAAAAATTTTTTCCCTATTGGGGGACTGTATAAATGATTTGTTAACTATAAATGATTAAATTTTGACAAGGAAATTTTTTGAAAAAATAAAGAGAAAGACTGCTGTATGCTAAGATTTGTTATAAAAATGAGAAATAAATTTCTTTGCTTTTAAACTGTGTTTTTGGTAACTTTTTTTTAACTTTATAACTTTATAAAGATCTTGGGCACATAAGAATTCACTTCTGAGTTTGTTCAACAAACACGCTCATTTGGCATAGTTGGAGAATGATAGATCTGACAGTTAAAATGACTGGGTGTACATTGTGATCTGACCACTTCAAAATGTTAGATTTTGTTTACATTAAGCAAACCTCAGTGTCCTTCATACAGATAAGAAAACTCTTAGCTGCTTTTGAGGATTATATAGTTATTAGCATAGAGTAGGCATTCTAAGTGTTTTTCTCTCTTCTAAAGTAAAAGGTACAACATCTAAAATTATTTCCTACAGTAAATTATTTCAAGGAATGAGAAAATTCTTAATAATATCTCTTCTCCCAGATACCCAGTTCTTTCATTTCTCTGTTCAAATGTCTCCTCATTAGAGGAGCCTTGCCTGACTGTTCTTTTATAAAATGGCAACCCCTGTTTTCATTTCCCTTAACTGGTTTTATTTTTCTCTATTGCACTGGCTTCCCTGGCGGCTCAGATGGTAAAGAATCTGCCTGCAATGTGGGAGACCTGGGTTCTATCCCTGGGTCAGGAAGGATCCCCTGGAGAAGGGAATGGCAACCCACTCCAGTATTCTTGCCTGGAGGATTCCATGGACAGAGGAGCCTGGTGGGCTACAGTCCTTGGGGTCTCAAAGAGTCAGACACAACTGAGTGATTAACATTTTTCACCTCACACATTTGGATCTTATGCACTGATTTTAATTCTCTTTTGTAGTTTATTTATCAGTAGATACTCAGGTTCTAGATTTTTTGCAGTTAGAGACAATCCTCCACTGAAAAGGAACCGTGTCTCTTCTGTGCATTTGGATAAGAATTCCTCTGGCAGGTAAATAACTTACCTAAAATTAAATGTAAAAGGCTTCAATACTGTTTACTCAAATCCTCTAAAATAGAGTACCACACAAAAGTGTGTCTTCCCATCCTTTTTTTTTTCTTTTTAAAGGTACAAAAGATGCAGGCCCCTTGGGGTGACTTGGGTGAGATTTTCTGTAAGACTTTCCTTTAGGAAAGTCCTTTCCTACTGAGGACTCTTAAGTTGCAGAACGTAAATAGAATTTTTCTGAATTTCTGTCTTGTTGCTTAGAGCCTCCCAAGCCATTATTTATTCTAGCGTTTCTTAACTAGTCAACAAAATTCACTTCATAAACTGCCACCTTAAAAAAAATAATCTAATTTAATTTCAGTTGAAAATTTGCTAATCTGAAAGTATATGGACGTATATTTAAATGTATGCTTTAAGAGCTGGTTAATATTTGATGATAAACTTTGAGAGAAATATTTTGTGATCTGTTTTACATTTTTCTTCTTCTATTTAGATAAATGCATAAAAAGCATTTTTACTCAGGGTTTTTTTTTTTTTTTTTAAATAGATTCAGATTTTAATGTTTGCTCAGTGTGGGGAATAATCTAAATCCTCCATATTGAGGAAAATCAGCTTTGTTTTATATAAACTTAAAAGCCAACCAAAGTCAAATCATGTTTGATAACATGAACAGTTTTAAATTAGAAGTGAGTATATAATGAACAGTTTTAAATCAGAAGCCAATACTTTGGCCATCTGATGTGAAGAGCCGACTCATTGGAAAAGACCCTGATGTTGGGAAAGACTGAAGGCAGGAGGAGAAGGGAACGGCAGGATGCAGTGGTTGGATGGCATCACCGACTCAATGGACATGAGTTTGAGCAAGCTCTGGGAGTTGGTGATGGACAGGGAAGCCTAGCATGCTGCAGTCCATGGGGTTGCAGAGTCAGACATGACTGAACATTTTTGTCTCCCAGAGAAATCCTGGATATACAATAACTTTTAGTTACTTTGTTTTTTATTAACAATGTTTGGGCATACTAATTTTATCTTTTTTAAATCCTATTTTTAAAGCAGCAGTGGCAATAAGAAAATATCCTTCATTCTTGAAAATATTTTTAGCATAGTCTTGTTGTTGCTAAGTTGTGTCCAGCTCTTCTGCGACCCCATGGAGAGGCTCCTCTGCCCATGGCATTTCCCAGGCAAGAATACTAAAGTGGGTTGTTCAGTATTCTTTAAATGGAAACAGCAAAGATTCTATGTCATCACTGCCGGTTACTGTGGAAACAGTAGATTACAAGTGGGAAATAGTGTTTGAGTCTTATAGGAAAACATTTTTTTGTTTATCTCACGATTTGAGAGTAATGAAGGAAGGAAATATGAACTACTGTATATGCTCTGTGCTCTTTAAAAGTGTTTTTAAAGCTTGGTGATTTAGGATGGTCTTGTTGGTCAGATGGGTAAAGCTGATGGGGGAAAGTATCTGATGTGTGACATTACTGGAAGGTCTCTTGGAATCTTTAAAGTTTTCATTTTTACCATTTGCATCATCATTCCAGTTTTATGAGAAGTTTAACTGTAAGTTATTAATCACAGTATTTTATAGGAGCAAATTGTTAAACTCTTTTTTGTGGTACCTGTTTGGCTAATAGCTACTTATCTTCTTAAAAAAGTTTGTTTTGAAGTCCAAGTTTGTATCTTTGTCAGTATGCTTATTCTGGGCTGCATCTCTTTGGGCAGGGAAAGGGAAGCCTGCTAATTAAAAGCTCACTGGGTGATTGATGATGGCTCCAGACCAATACTTTTCATCCCTAGCTGTATATCATATTAACAAATTAGAAAAGTTTTTATATTTATATTTTGAAAGTAGGAGTGTCTATGTACACTACCTCTTTACGCTTTATACGGCATCCAGAGTACTCAACTAGAGGGGTTAGCAGTCTCCTAGGAAAATGGAGGATTATAGCATAGCTTGAAAACCTGTTTTCCTTTACTGAAAACGTTAGCATCACTGGAAACTACATGAAATAAAATGAATGATCTTTACATTCTAAATACCTGTACAATACTGTGATCATCAGTACTCTTGTTTAGAGGACCATCAGTGTTGGCATCACAACATTATCATGTTGAGAGTTAGAAATGCAGTTTTAGCCTTCCATCCCAGATTGCCTGAATCAGAATGTTCATTTTAAGAACCAGGTGATTCATATGCATTTAAAAAGTGTGAGAAACACTAATGTAGAGGAAATAACACCAAATAAAACCACAGTCAGGTCTCCCTCCACACGGTGGTCCAATCATGTTTTTCTTGTCTTAAAAATGAGTGGTTTGGCTGCATAATCTCTAAAGCCCCTGTGAGTGATATATTAGATTTAATTTTAAATACGGAGGCTAATTTTTAAGCATCTGTACTAGAACTTGAATGCCCTAAAATTTCTTGACATTCTGGGGAGTGTGTTCATATAGTCCCTTTATGCGTAAACACCTTGTAAGGAGTTTAAAAGTGTTCCCCTCTTCAATTTAGAAAGTGGTTTCTTGAGTTCTTTTAAAAAAATATTTGTTGTTTAACCATGATATCTTGGTGTGATGAGGACTTACAGGAATTGATTTACAAAGGAGTGAATTTGTCACTACTGGAGATACTCAGAATTACCTTTTTTGTTTTAATCTTTCATGGCACCATCCTGCTCCTCCTGGTCACTAAAATGCTGTGGAAGTAGCAAAAAGATTGAGAAGTACAGTTTGAGAGACNGCCAGGAGTGTTGTTTATTTGACCTGAGGTCATCACTCCAATCCTCGGACCTTCTTTTGTTCTATTTTCGCGCGCTTTTCCCTTCCTTGTCTTTTAGCCACCACCATTTTGGACTCCTTTTCCCTATTCTACCTACCTAACAGTTTCATAGCCCTAAAATTCTTCTGTGCTCCACCTACTCATCTCTTGTTTTCCCCAACTCTTGGTAAATACTGACTTTTGTTTTTAAACAAAGGTAGTGTCTTTTTTTTCCTTTTGTAGGCGTTGTAGCAAATGGGTTAAGTATATTAGGTAAACTATATTGGCGGGCTGAAACCTACTTTCCCAGCAATCTCTTAGTATTGAAAAGTGGAAATGAAATCAGTATTCTCTGCGTAGAATTTAACTTCAGTTTAAAATCTTAGGTAATGCTACATCTAAAAAGACTTCCAGTTGTAGGTGATCACTATTAATATTTACAGATATTCTAAATAAATTTGCATGTAATTCTTAATTTTTTNAATCTCTTAGTATTGAAAAGTGGAAATGAAATCAGTATTCTCTGCGTAGAATTTAACTTCAGTTTAAAATCTTAGGTAATGCTACATCTAAAAAGACTTCCAGTTGTAGGTGATCACTATTAATATTTACAGATATTCTAAATAAATTTGCATGTAATTCTTAATTTTTTCCCCCAATGTCCTATATCAGTATTTGATGACTGAAATACTTCGCCTGTCTTTAGTCCAAACTTGGTAGAACAAGTGTGGTGGGAGTGAAGTCAGCTGAGCCATGTTGCTGTGCTCCAGAGTACCTTTGCAGCATCGGCGACATTTCCGTTTAGACGTCTGTTGACAGAAATAGTGACAAATATGCTGCCTGTGTAGCTGTAGTATCTATCTTTATCCATGACATTAAAGGAAAACAGGCTACTGTAGTCAACTAATTTAGGTGAAGTTTCAACTTAAAGATTTCCTGCTAAATGGTTAGTTTTTATTTTTAAGAAACCAACTAATGCTTTCTTTACATTAAAGATAAGGCCACTTGTTGGTTTTAACAAAATCAGCAATCTCCAAATTTGGTCATTGTGATATTTTAGCACTTACTGATTTTGAGTTCCTTTCAATTGTGCACATGAGTATGTGGTCAGTTGTGTTTGGCTCTTTGTGGTCCCATGGGCTGTAGCCCACCAGGCTCCCCTGTCCATGGAATTTTCCAGGCAAGAGTACTGGAGTGGGTTGCCATTTCCTACTCCAGGGTCTTTTAAATTAAAATGTATTATTTGTTAGATCTTTGTACTTTTATTTGTGATTTTTGTGATGAATATACTACTCTTGAGTTGCTAGAAGTATTTCCCCAAACTAATTTTATGATTGTTAAATTTGCTTATAAAATGGGTGGGAAGAGGCATGTGTAAAACTCCTGAGTAAAACATGTACATTTCATTCATTCAAGAAATATTTATTAAACACTTGTTAGGTGCTAGGCGGTTTTCTAAATGCTAAGAACAAGAGTATCAACAGGGTGATTAGGATCCTTTTTTTGGTGGCCTGCACCTTCTGTGCAGGAGGAGGAGCTATGATGTACACATGTAAATGAATGAAAAAAGGTGATTTTTAAATACTGAAAAAGGCTCTGGGGAGAAAAACCCTGTTCTGTTAAAGTGATGGGTAGGATCTGTAATTTAGACAGAGTGAAAGCCACACGGAGGAGAGAACGTTTGCAATGACACCTAAATGATGGAGAAGCAAGCCACTTGAATTTCCAGAGACAGAGCTTTCCAGACAGGGAAGAATAAAGACAAAGATGTTAAGGTGGGGAACAGGTTTGGCCTATTCAAGGAACAGCAGGAGGGCTAGATTGCCCAGAACTGTGGAGGCTGTGATCAGGAACTTAGAAGATTTTTTTTCCCCCTCTATTTTCTGGTTACAGTGGGAAGCTAATTGAGGATGTTAAGCAAGGGTTGGTAATCTAGGGGAGACATATAATAAATAAGCACTTACATAAATATTCAAATGATGGGTGGATAAAATTTGGGGGATTGTAGGAGGACTAGGAACCTTGGGAGAAGATATTCATGAAGCAATGACATTTAAACTGAGGCTTAAAGAATTAATTAGGGGAGCAACATGGTAAAGAGTATTCCATACAGAGGAATAGCATGGTGAAATATGAGTCTAGAAAGAGTTTAGTGGCATAAGGCTCCGAAAAAGGCTAGCTTGTCTATTTGTAGTTTACAGAGGGGAAAATAGCACCAAATGGGGCAGGAGAGATTTAGCAGTGAGTACAGGGTTTTATGACAAAGGTCCATGTAGTCAAAAGCTACGGTTTTTCTAGTAATCACATATGGATGTGAGAATTGGACCATAAAGAAAAGTGAAAGTGAAGTTGCCCAGTTGTGTCCTATTCTTTGCGACCCCGTGGATTGTAGCCCACCAAGCTCCTCCATCCATGGGATTCTCCAGGCAAGAATACTGGAGTGGATTGCCATTTCCTTCTCCAGGGGATCTTCCCAACCCAGGGATCAAACCCAGGTCTCCCGCATTGCAGGCAGATGCTTTAACCTCTGAGCTACCATAAAGAAAGCTGACCGCCAAAGAATTTATGCTTTGAACTGTGGTGTTGGAAAAGACACTTACGAGTTCCTTGGACTGACTGCAAGGAGATCAAACCAGTCCATCCTAAAGGAAATCAGTCCTGAATATTCATTGGAAGGACTGATGCTGAAGCTCCAATACTTTGGCCACCTGATGCAAAAGACTGACTCATAGAAAAGGTCGTGATGCTGGGAAAGACTGAAGGCAGGAGAAGGGGCGGACAGAGGATGAGATGGTTAGATAGCATCACCGACTCACTGGACATGAGTTTGAGCAATCTCCAGGAGTTGGTGGTGGACAGGGAAACCTGGCATGCTGCCGCCTTTGGGGTGACAAAGAGTCGTTCATGACTGAGCGACTGAACTGAATTGGACTGAACAGGATTTTATGAGGCACGTGTATGATTTTAGCTGTTAATCCTCTGTAACAGTGATTTTAATGAGAGTAACTTAATCACATATGCATTTAATATTATTAGTAGTTGCTACTCTGTGAGGATTAGATTGGAGGAGGGGGCAAGAAGGGAGACCAGTTTGCTTCCACTTTAAGTCAGCTAGGATGGTGTTTTTGCTTTCACTTTTGTCTCAGGTTTAAAGGATTTGTTATAAGCCACTCATTATATGTAAATAAATAATACAAATATTTATTAGAGAATTATCTAGCTAACATTCAGTTCAGTCATTCAGTTGTGTCCGAGTCTTTGCGACCCCATGAATCACAGCATGCCAGGCCTCCCTGTCCATCACCAACTCCCGGAGTTCACTCAGGTTCACGTCCATCAAGTCAGTGATGCCATCCAGCCATCTCATCCTCTGTCATCCCCTTCTCCTCCTGCCCCCAATCCCTCCCAACATCAAAGTCTTTTCCAGTGAGTCAGCTCTTCTCATGAGGTGGCCAAAGAAAGTATTGGAGTTTCAGTTTCAGCATCAGTCCTTCCAGTGAACACCCAGGACTGATCTTTAGGATGGACTGGTTGGATCTCCTTGCAGTCCAAGGGACTCTTTCAAGAGTCTTCTCCAACACCACAGTTCAAAAGCATCAATTCTT
>SJYV01049162.1:55296-98476 GCA_006410875.1 Neotragus pygmaeus | reverse complement strand
AAAAAAAAAAAAAAAAAAAAAAATTTCCCCTGATTTGAGTCAGAATATTTTTCTAATAGTTGAAAGTTGGGCTGAGGGAATGAGAGTTTGATAGGAACCAAGAAGGAGGAATTGAAATTTTGGAGTGGAACACTTAGCGGGGAACGGGTTTATAGGAAGAGGCTTTAAGTGTTCAGAAGGCCACATGAAGGTGCTGGAAGTAACACTTAGAATTATGTAATCGTCTAAACATCTGTTGTGGTGTTCATCTTTACGAATTCTGTGTAAAATCTGTAACTGGCTGTGTATGTACCTTGAGATTAAGTAATAAGGCAAACATTCCTAGCTGATTTTCCAGGAAGCTTTTCAGTATTCTTTTTGTAGGAATCTCTTCAGGCATACTTAAATACACCTGAGGATCAGGATATAGTTCATGTTAAAGAACACTATTTTGCAGAAATTGGGAGCTGAAAAAGATACAGTAAACTTTTTCCACTTAAACTTGATTATTTTCCAGAATTTTACATCTGAAATAGAGAAATGTATAATGACTTATTCTTTAAAAAAAGAAAAAAAGACTACATTTAAAGATGATGAATTTCTGTATTTTGAGGCTCTAACTTCTTAAGTTAGCTTGTGTATATTGTATCTGTCTGTGTCTGAGCTGTTCACTGCAAGTGTGTTTGATTCCAAGTAGGTGACAGATAGAATGTTAGAAGGGGAAGGAAACTTAGATCACTTGTCTAGCAAGTTTCATCTTAGGTGCAATTTCTTATTTGATCTCTGATCAGTTAGTAGTGGCTGTTGAGACGGGGAGTAGCAGCCCACACATGTGTCGTATTTGTTATCTCTGAACTAACAGACAGTGTAGACCCTTACACATTATTGTAGCCTTCTCAGCTAATATCTTCAAAGGTAACCACCCCAGGCTGAACTCTCACCCCAGGCTAATTTTGTCTGTTTTTGATCTTCACATGAATGAAATCATATGATATGGATTTATGTTTGGTTTATTTCATTAACATATCTGTGAACTACCCATGTTTTTGCATCTGTGATAGTCCATTGTTTTTGTTACTTTGATATTCCATTATATGATTATACCTCATTTTTTTCAATCCTTTTAATTGTCAGTGGATAATCTTAATAAATTTTAATAAGCTGATTTTTGCTTCACATGTTTCCAAAGAAAAGTAGATTACTCTGTTGTCAGTAGGAATTGCTAGAAAAATGTTGATCAAGTGATCATATGAAAGGGATTCCAATTTCAAGAATCAGTTGAGGAAGGTAGAAACGTAATGTAGTAGAATTAAATTAGTAAAACTTAATTTTGGGGATATATTGAACACTAAGTAATGGGAGCTGTTTTAGATAAGGATTTTTAATCCTTTATAGAGTTGCTTCCCTTTTAAAATATTTCTTATTTTTTAAATTTATTTTTAATCATTCCTTATTTTTTAAAAAACTTTTGTGAATAATTTTTAATGTATAAAAATAGACAGTGAATGCCCATGGACTTAATAATTTTTAGCAAAAAGTGATTTTAATACTTTTAAGATTTTCTTCCATTTCTTTTTCTTGGTAAACTTATTTGTTGAAAAATTTGATTGTTGGTCTTACAGAGTTTCCCATTCTGGGTTTGCTGATTTTACCCCATTGGTGCAGTTTTCTTGTTCTTTTGTTTTGTGAATTTCCTGTAAATTGTTAGTTGAACCTAGATCAGACTCACATTTGACTTTTTGGCAAGAGCATTTCATAGATGATATTTTCTTCTATGAGGAGGCACATGTTATCTTTTCACTTAACAGTTTTTGAATCTTTTTGATTTCTGGGTATTCTGATTACTAAGCATTTAATAGGTATTATCTCAGTATTCACAGTAACACTATGGAGTTGTATTAGTATTTCAGCTTGGAGTTGAAGAATGAAACTCAGAGTAAGTGGCACAGCTGGGATTCCAAGCCAGGCAATTTGATGCCAGAGCCTTTATTCTAAAAACTATTATGTAAGATGATGTTTGGTCCATTTATATACTTACACTCAGTTGTTCTTTTTTAAGTGTTTACTTTTCATTGTTTACTTGAGAAATTGAAACAGACTGACAGGAGTACATGCCTGATAACTTTTCTTGCTGCCCACTGGTATCTGTGCTTAATAAGTAAGAGTTTTGACTCTGTTTATATCATAATTTCTAGTGGTACTTTAAGGGGAATTATCTATAGTTTTTATTCTTTTCCGTTTTAAGAGCTGCTTCCAAAACTTCTTCCAGAGATCAAGAGTAGGAACTATCTTTAAGGATTATATGTGCTGCTACAAAATTTGCCAGAAGCACAACTATATCAGGATCAGTATATGGGATGTTGAACTTGGTTTCACTTTTTTCTCTAAGGCTAGTAATATCTGAGATTAAGACTTGGAATGTTAATCTATTAAAAAAACTTGGTTTCTTGTGCTTTCTAATAAAGAAATGTATTTAGAGGAAGAATCGTGCTTTTATAAGTTTCTTCCTAGGGTCACTTTATTATTATTATTATTTTGTGGTATAAGTTAAATATAGCAAAGTAGGTAAGCCTTCGTACAGCCAGTGAATTTTTATTGAGTTATACTTTTGTGACCACTGCCTGTCAGATAAAGAAAAGCAGCACTCCAGAAGGCTCTCTTGTTCTTTCTCCTAGTTAGACTATTTCCAGCTCTCAGGAGCCACTGCTATTCTGACTTAAATCACCATTGATCAGTTTTGTCTACTTTTGAATTTCATATAAATGTGATCATAAAGTGTGCACTCGTGTCTGGTTTCTTTCACTTAATATTAAGTCTAAGAGATTCATGTTGTAGCATGTATCAGTATTTTTTTTTAATTGCTGAGTGGTATTTCATTGGATGAAGATACCATAGGCCTGGAAAAGGTCAGTTTTCATTTCAATCCCAAAGAAAGCCAATGCCAAAGAATGATCAAACAACTGCACAATTGCACTCATCTCACACGCTAGTAAAGTAATGCTCAAAATTCTCCAAGCCAGGCTTCAGCAATACGTGAAGTGTGAACTTCCAGAAATTCAAGCTGGTTTTAAAAACGGCAGAGGACCCAGAGATCAAATTGCCATCCACTGGATCATGGAAAAAGCGAGAGAGTTCCAGAAAAACATCTGTTTCTGCTTTATTGATTATACCAAAGCCTTTGACTATGTGAATCACAATAAACTGTGGAAAATTCTGAAAGAGGTGGAATACCAGACCACCTGACCTGCCTCTGGAGTAATCTGTATGCAGGTCAGGAAGCAGCAGTTAGAACTGGATATGGAACAACAGACTGGGTCCCAAATCAGAAAAGGAGTATGTCAGGCTGTATATTGTCACCCTGCTTATTTAACTTACACGCAGAGTACATCATGAGAAACGCTGGGCTGGATGGAGCCCAAGATGGAATCAAGATTGCTGGGAGAAATATCAGTAACCTCAGATATGCAGATGACACCTCTCTTATGGAAGAAATTGAAGAACTAAAGAGCCTCTTGATGAAAGCAAAAGAAGAGAGTGAAAAAGTTGGCTTAAAACTCAACATTCAGAAAACTAAGATCATGGCATCTGGTCCCATCGCTTCATGGCAAATAGATGGGGAAACAATGGAAACAGTGGCAGACTTTAATTTTGGGGGGGCTCCAAAATCACTGAAGATGGTGACTGAAGCCATGAAATTGAGAGCCGCTTACTCCTTGGAAGGAAAGTTATGACCAACCTAGGCAACATATTAAAAAGCAGAGATATTACTTTGCTAACAAAGGTCCATCTAGTCAAGGCTAAGGTTTTCCCAGTAATCACGTATGGATGTGAGAGTTGGACTATAAAGAAAGCTGAGCACCGAAGAATTGATGCTTTTGAACTGTGGCATTGGAGAAGACTCTTGAGAGTCCCTTGGACTGCAAGGAGATCCAACCAGTCCATCCTAAAGGAGATCAGTCCTGAGTGTTCATTGGAAGGACTGATACTGAAGCTGAAGCTCCAATATTTTGGCCACCTCATGCAAAGAGTTGACTTATTTGAAAAGACCCTGATGTTGGGAAGGATTGGGGGCGGGAGGAAAAGGTGATGACAGAGGAAAAGGTGATGACAGAGGATGAAATGGTCAGATGGCATCACTGACTCGATGGACATGAGTTTGGGTAAGCTCTGGGAGTTGGTGATGGACAGGGAGTCCTGGCAAGCTGCAGTCCATGGGGTCGCGGAGAGTCGGACATGACTGAGCAACTGAACTGAATTGACAGACTTAGGGGTTGTTTGTAATTTTTGTTTGTTATGGATCAAGCTATAATGAATATTCTTATAAAAGTCTTGATGATGTAAGCACTTACTTCTGTTGAGTTTATACCCAGGAGTAGGAATGTTAGGATCAAAATTTTTTCAGTAGTGGTTTTACCAATTTTGTACTCCCATCAGCAATGTGTAAAGACTTACAGTTCCTTTACGTTTTATAAAACAATACTGTCATTTAGCCATTCTGATAGAGGTGCATTTAAAAAATTTTAAGGCATCACTTTGTTCAGGTTCATATGCTCATAAAATTGCCAGATTTGATGTAGAAGTTTAGCTTATTCATTTAATTATTGCTTTAACTGAATTTGCTTTTGAATATTTCACCTATTCCAAGTGATACACTGAATATAACTTATGTAACAAACTGCTGAAATTGAAAATTTGATATTGTTACTATTTTTGCTTCTGTAAGAAGCAGGCAGAACTTGGTCAGAGGTTTAAGATTCAGTAAGGAAAAGTAAAAATTGGTGGGCTTATTTTATTGTTTGCTGAAAATACACTAAAGAGTTGGGTATAGAGGTTATGTGGACTATTGACTACTTTCTTTCTATTAGCATGTTAGATTTCCCCTCCTTGATTTCTGAATTGTGTATTTCTGTTCTTTCATATGCAGATTTAAAATTGGTGTAATTTCACTTAGAAGGCTTCACCAAATGTTGCCAAAGCCAGAGGAATCAGAAACAGATGACGTGGAGGAGGCTACAATACGTTGTTCAGAGTCCTCACTGCCATGTTTTAGGAGGGCCTTTCTTGGTTGCATTTCTGAGTCTATTCCCTGAAAATGTTCTGTCATCTTTCAGCTTTTGAAATACCTTTCTAACTTTAAGCCCCAAATGTATGTACTGCCTGTTTTGTGATAGCAAAAGTATTATACCTATGTTATCACTTATTTCAGTTTTGTACTTGAGAGAGTATTAATTATTTTTTCCAGTAGACCTTTTTCTATTCCAAAGTATTTGTTCTTGCAAGTGAAAATTTACTTTCTCTAAAATAATTGACTTTATGAGGTCATTTTTTGAAGAATATCTCAAGTAATATACTGTTATACATAAGCACTAATCACTCAAACACCAGCTTTAAAACATTTGGGGAGTTAAAACAGTGTTATAGAATTTAAGTTCCTTAATACTAACTTTTTTTGGAGGAGAAAGAAAATTTTAAGTGATTAACTCCCTGCTTCATTCCCCTATTCTCCCTGGGACAGTTTTGATGTTTGACTCATGAGTTCTAGTTCAAGATTTCTTTTTTCTCACTCTTTAAAACATTTTTTTTCTTGCCATATTTCTTTTTATAGTTAATAGGATGTATTTTCTGTAGATGCTTTAGAGAAGGTTCACTGTAATCGTTTTGTCAAGAAGGAAGTTAAAATAATAGAATTTATGCCACATTACAGTAGTATATGGACATTTAACAGAACTGCCAGTGGACCATTCTTTTTCCTCTTAGACTTCTGTAGTGTTATAGGGTGGGTTTTGTATGACTGGGAGTCTCTTGTTAAGTTCGTGTACTAAGTGTATTTGATACTTTGTTTTTCTTTTAACAGCTTTATTGAAGTATGATTTGCATATAATATATAATTTCTTCTACTTGAAACCTCCAGTATACAGTCCCATGATTTTAGTATATTCACAGTTGTATAATCATCATCACAATAAATTTTAGAACATTTTTATCACCTCAGAATGAAAAGTATGAAGCCCTGTACCTTTTAAGCTGTTAACCCACCTATCCTGTATAACCTCTTCTCCCAGCCTCTCACCCTAAGGAGCTATAATCTTATTTTCTGTCTCTCTGATTCTGCCTATTCTGGGCATACATATAAATGAGGTCATATAATATGTTGTCTTTTGTGACTTGTTTCTTTCACTTAGCATAACGTTTTAAATGTTTGTTTACATGCTATAGCATTACTGGTGCTTCCTTCCTTCTTAAAAATGAATAATACTCTGTTGTATAAATATACCTCATTTTCTTTATCCATTCATTGTTAGTCGGTTGTCTCCACCTTTGGCTTATGATTAATCCTATAATTATCAATATGCTAATTTAACATATTTTTACTAATTATATATATAGTGCATTAATATGTAATAATGAATGATAATGGTATGATATAAGGGTTCAGCTTCATTCTTTTGGATGTGCTTATCCAGTTGTCCCAGCACCGTTTGTTGGAAAGGCTATCTCCCCATTGAATGCTCTTGGCACCCTGTTGACAATTAGTTGGTCATAGACATGTGACTTTATTTCTGTACTCTCAATTCTATTGTGTTGGTCTGTTCTTATGCCAGTACTAGAATGTCTTGATTACTGTTGCTTTATAGTAAGTTTTCGAAACAGGAAATGAGTTCTCTTATTTTTTTATTTTTCTTTTTTCAAGATTATTCTAGGTCCCTTGCAATTCAGTATGTATTTTGGACTTAGCCTGTCATTTTCTATGGGAGGTTAGTTGGGATTCTGTTGGTGATTGTATTGAATCTAAAAGATCAGTTTGGGTAATGTTGTGTGAATATTAAGCGCTTTGATCTTTGAACATGGCATGTTTTTCCATTTATGTGGATCGTCTTTAAATAAATAAATCCAGCTTGGGGGGTAAAATGTTTTGTAGCTTGTATTTTTAATACTTTTGTTAAATTTACTCCTCATTTGATGATGTTACAAATAGAATTGTTTTCTTAATTTCATTTTCAGATTGATACTTTTATGTTGATCTTTTATCCTGAAATTTTGTTTAACTCATTTATTCATTCAAATAGCTTTTTAGTGGACTTTTAAACTGTTTTCTATATATATATATATATATATAAGACCATGTCATCTGTAAATATAGTTTTCCTTTTTCCCTTCCAATCTGAGTACCTCTTATCTCTTTTTCTTGGCTGATTGTCCTGGCTAGAATCTCCAGTACAATGATGAATACAAGTGATAAGAGCGTGTCTTCTTTAGGGAGAAACACTTAGGTTTTCACCACTGTGTATGATGTTAGCTGTAGAACTTTTTTAGAGATATTGTTAGGTTCAGGAAGTTCTCTCTTTCTAGTGTGCTAAGACAGTTTTTGTTTGCTTTTTAAATCATGAATGGATGTTAGATTTTGTCAGATGCCTTTTCTGCATCTATTCATATGATCATACGGTTTTTCTTTAGCCTGTTGATTTGATCAGTTCAGTCTCTCAGTTGTGTCTGACTGTGNCCTCTCCAGCATTTATTGCTTGTAGACTTTTGGATCGTAGCCATTCTGACTGGTGTGAAATGGTACCTCATTGTGGTCTTGATTTGCATTTCTCTGATGATGAGTGATGTTGAGCATCTTTTCATGTGTTTGTTAGCCATCCGTATGTCTTCTTTGGAGAAATGCCTATTTAGTTCTTTGACCCATTTTTTGATTGGGTCGTTTATTTTTCTGGAGTTGAGCTGCATAAGTTGCTTGTATATTTTTGAGATTAGTTGTTTGTCAGTTGCTTCATTTGCTATTGTTTTCTCCCATTCAGAAGGCTGTCTTTTCACCTTGCTTATAGTTTCCTTCGTTGTGCAGAAGCTTTTAATTTTAATTAGGTCCCATTTGTTTATTTTTGCTTTTATTTCCAGTATTCTGGGAGGTGGATCATAGAGGATCCTACTGTGATTTATGTCGGAGAGTGTTTTACCTATGTTCTCCTCTAGGAGTTTTATAGTTTCTGGTCTTACATTTAGATCTTTAATCCATTTTGAGTTTATTTTTGTGTGTGGTGTTAGAAAGTGATCTTTAAAGGGTGATTTGGCAGTGTTTGTTAAAACTAAAAATTGCACATACCATTCTTGATCCAGCAGTTTCACTTCTAGGAATATGTTCTACAAATATACTGGCTCTAGGTCAATTGATCTACAAGGCTGACTTGTCACATTTACCAATTTTTTTGTATCAGTCTATTCAAGAAAACATGTTTTTAATGAGTACAGACAAAATAGCATTATTTCATAATAAAAATTTTCAGTTTACTCTGATTTCTTTCCTGTTCTTTGAAGAGTTATTTTATGTTTTTTCCGACTAGTACTTTCTGATTTCTTTATAATCTTTTAAAACGTTGTTTAAAAAGATTTTTGATGGGATTTGGTTTACAGTTTCCCCCTCTTTATTTTAAGGAATATTGGAAGCTAAGGGTCATAGGTTGGTTGACTTTTTAAATGAACATATTTAATATTCAGAAAAACATTTTACAATCATAATTATTAGCATTTCAGTGTAAATATTACATGCATTTACCATAGATATGTGCTGAAAAATATCTAGAGCAGCTATTGCTGAGACATGCTAATATTTTTTAATTGCTATAAAAATTAAGAATGATATCTTGATTGAGCCCTTAGGGAATAATAATAAAATTACCTAAGGAATGGAGTAATGAACTATTTCATTCAAACAAGAATGTGAAAGAACTGGAAAGAGTGGCCTAAATCTTGCTACAAAAGACAAAAAGTTTAATGACTGGAAATACAAAACTAACAAATATATTTAACTAATAAATATAAAATGCTTATATAAATATTTATAAATAAGAACTATTTATAAATGAGATTTCTATATTTATTACTATATTAATAAATATAAGTATTTATATATGTGTGTGTTAAGTCACTTCAGTTGTGTCCCAACTCTTTGCGAGCCTATGGACTGTAGCCCATCAGGGTCCTCTGTCCATTGGATTCTTCAGGCAAGAATACTGGAGTGGGTTGCGACGACCTCCTCCAGGGGATCATCCCGACCCACCAATCAAACCTGCCTCTCTTGAGTCTCCTGCATTGGCAGGTGGGTTCTTTACCACTAGTGCCACCTGGGAAGCCCATTTATACATATAGGTAGCTATAAATACAGATATATTTTTAAATTAATATATTCATACATGTAGACTATAGCCTAAATACATGTGTTATAGCAATGTTATAGTTAGCCAATATGGTATATATTGATATAAAATATAATCAGGGTCATATGTCTGATTTGTTGAGATCTTTGAGATGAATATGTAAATTTGGTAATTTCAGTGAATTTATTACTCAGCAGACTGAATTTTGGAGATTTGGTTTGTTTCTGATAGTACTAACATACCAGAACATATGTGGAAGAATGTGCATTGCAGTATTATAATACCGAAAGGCTGAAACTGCTGAAATTCATGTCAGCAGAGTTTACTAAATTATGTGTGCATCTATATGATGGAATATGTTGTAGCCATGGAAAAGAAAGTAGAGGTAAATGTATTAAGATAGAAAAATTTGTAGTGTAAAGTAAAAAAGGTTCAGAACAGTGCACACAGTCCTTTTCATTTTCAGTTAAAGAAAAGATGCTTATGAACATATATTTATATATACATTGGATATATCTGGAAGAGTACCAAAAATTATTTATAGTGGTTGCCACTAGGATCCTAAACAGGTGAAACAAATTTAATAGGTACCCTTATTGTGTGTTAACCTTGATCAGTTTTACTAACTAGTAAAAATAAAATTAAATATTGGCAGCATATATTATTCCTTGTAGAAGATGTGATAATGACATGTAAAAGATGTCTCCCAATGGCGACGTTTGTTAAAAATTTTGTTTTACTGTGTTTCCTTTCCGTTTTTTTATATTTTACTTTTTTGTATTAGTTTACTTAGCACAACATTGGTGTTTTAGAAATTAGTTTTATTTACTTGACTATACCAAAGTCTTTGACTGTGTGGATCACAATAAACTCTGGAAAATTCTGAAAGAGATGGGAATACCAGACCACCTGACTTGCCTCTTGAGAAATCTGTATGGAGGTCAGGAAGCAACAGAACTGGACACGGAACAACAGACTGATTTCAAATAGGAAAAGGAGTACGTCAAGGCTATATATTGTCATCCTGCTTATTTAACTTCTATGCAGAGTACATCATGAGAAATGCTGGACTGGAAGAAACACAAGCTGGAATCAGGATTGCTGGGAGAAATATCAATCACCTCAGATATGCAGATAACACCACCCTTATGGCAGAAAGTGAAGAGGAACTAAAAAGCCTCTTGATGAAAGTGAAAGTGNTTCATGTATTGTTTCTAGCAGTGATTGAAAGGATTTTATTTCTTCCATCTCTCTTACCCATGTGCAAAAAGGAACGTGTTGAAGCTTAGTAATTTAAAAAATTTAATGTATTTATTGCACAAATATTTTGAGTACCTACTGCGAGCCAGGCACTATTCTATGTTCTGGGGATACTATCCTGTGTTTTGAGAGGAAAAAAATGACAAAAACTTTTTTTCTTCATGGAGCTTAAATTCTCATAGAAGAGATGGGGGGAAAAAAAGTAACGTTAAATAATATGTAGAATAAAAGCAGATTTCTCTAATAGGATAAATTCTTTTAAGTTACTTGTTTAGGTTGAATCAGTTCATTAAATATCAGTTTGCCATTGTTGGGGAATGAAGTGCTACATGTGAGAACCTAGGATAAGGAAGGCACTTTGGTAGAAACAGTTTTGTAAATCAGATGGAGTTTATAGCCCGTACTCGCAATACTTACACAAGAACTGCAGTGCAAAGCCATTTAAAGGGAGCTACCTGAAGTGTCAGTAATAGGCTTTAAGAGTTCAGAAAAGTTGGAGATTCTTTTCCTGACTACCCACTCAGTCTAGGCTGAGAGCAGATGGAGCACAGGTATAGAGATGCTAAGCAACCTATGTATTTGGGAATATTGACCTTTTTTGCTGTGGGACAAACCGGAAGAGGTGTGTGTTGCTGGGACTTTAGGAGCAGAGATAGGGAATGTAAAGGTGGATTGTATACAACATGTCTCCAGATGGTCCTGTAAAGAAATGGGGAGCCACAGATGGCTTTTTAGCTGGACCATGGCATGATTTTAGATTTCTTGTTGAGAACATTAAGTGACAGTTGGGAAGAATGGGTTGGAGAGTACAACAAGGAGGTTCAAGGTGATTTGGAGCATCTAAAAAGTATAGTTAGTGCAAGACCATAATTGGGCTTATCTAGGGTGCACTGTTAATCTTCTGATCCCTGTGAAGGGTGCTTCTTGAAGCACAAGTCTGTAGTATATAGTATAAATAGAGTTGTACCATGTGTCAGCCTTGTGACCAACAGAGGATGAGGGTCTTAAGTTGAAGATACTGAAAATGAAGAAGAGAGTCCAAGAGAATTTTGTAAGTGATAGGATTGGTAACTACTGGGGGTGGAGTTTTGTGGAATAATTATAGATGGTTTGTGTTTTGCCATCTGAGTCACCAGGGAAGCCTACTGATGTTTAAGACTGATCTTCATATTAAGTAGTGATAATTTGGGCAACACTTTTTTCTCCTGCCTTTTCCTCATTAAGTCTACCTTATACATCTTTCTCCACCCCTAATTGGAGCTTTGTTATCTATTTTGGACTATACAGTAAAGCTTATTAGAAGTATTTCTGAAACAAAGGAATTTTTCCTGTGAGGAGAGGTACTTTGAGAAAAGGGTATATGGGCTTTAAATATACTTAGAGGGCTCTTAATATATGTCAAAGTTAACTCATTTATCATATTCCAGATTTAATTTTCTAGATAAATTAGCTTATGGTATATTAAATTTCATATAATTTTACAATATTACAACAGTTTAGTCCTGTAATGTGTGTGCTAAAACATTTTATTATAGAAAAATTTAAATATACCCCAAAATAGTAGAGTATAATGAACTCCAGTGTACCCACCAACATCTTCCTAGTCTTATTTCATCTGTTTTCCTCTCTGCCCTTTTACTTATTTATTTATTTTAACTAGATAAGACTTTANACATTTTATTATAGAAAAATTTAAATATACCCCAAAATAGTAGAGTATAATGAACTCCAGTGTACCCACCAACATCTTCCTAGTCTTATTTCATCTGTTTTCCTCTCTGCCCTTTTACTTATTTATTTATTTTAACTAGATAAGACTTTATTATTATTACAACCTCAAAACCATTATTACATCACACAATCATCTTTACCCCAACTTAGCACCATCTAATACAATACCCAGTCTGGATTCAGATTTCCCTTTTGGTTTTGAAAAAGACTTACAGTTGGATTGTTTGAATTAGATTTTATATAAGTCTTGTGGTTATTTTTAAAGTTGATGTTTTTTAAAGAGAAAATTAAGGCAGTGTGAAAACATTTTAGTATAAGCTATTCTAAGAGAGCAGTGCTGTTTTGACAGTCATTCTGTCTGGAACTTGGTTTTGTAGAAGGAGGTGTCAAAATAGCTGGTATCTTATTTTTATGATTTTGAACATAGGAAGTCTTTCCAAAGTGGGAAAAGTGGGTGTGACCCCACTTATCTAGAAGTCTAGAGTGTGAAAATGTGAGCAGATTTGAGAAGGTTCAGGTCCCTCTGTGAAGGATGTGAGATTTGGGACTGTTTTTGTAACTACTTGTTTAATGTTACAGTATATTTTATTTCCCTGGATGACCGTTCTTATCTATAAAGTAAGGAGTGGATGTAGATTTCTTTCTTTTTTTTCCTAAAATTTTTATTGAAGTGTAGTTGATTTACAATGTGGTGAAGAGTGGGTGATTTCCTACATTCTTTTTGAGTTCTTATTTTTGTGTGTTTTATTTTATATTTATGCTTGATTTCAACAGGATTCTCAGAGTTGGATTGGTGGAAACAATGAACCATTGACTGGCTTTACATGGCGAGGTGGTTGCGAAAGAGAAACAACAGGCATACAAGTCTGGAATGAAGTATTTGTGATCGAGAGACCTAATGGAACAAAAGTAAAATTCTTTTTATAGTTTTTTTTTTAAACTATTTTTACTTCCTTATTTCTTGAGCAAAACAACACAGAACTCTTATTATCTGATAACTTAAACATATAGACTATTATGTCAAAATGTGTGAGATATGTACTTTTCTTGACTTAATTACTGATATTTATGGTAACTTTTATATTTGACTTTTATAAATCACTGTTGGTGAGTTTTTACTTAGTATTTCAAACTTGTGAATTCCTAGGTGGCTGTGCTGCTAATGGATACCCAGGGTGCCTTTGATAGCCAGTCAACTATCAAGGATTGTGCCACAGTGTTTGCTCTGAGCACCATGACTAGTTCTGTTCAGGTGAGACACAGGGATACTCTAGCGTGATCAGTTCACATAGCTCTAACACCTCTGCTCTTCCTCAGAATGCTTGGTTGGAAAAGAAGGATTAAAATTAGAGAAACTGTTTACATTTGTTATTGCTCACTTACGTTTCTGTGCTTGCTGTCTGGGCTTACAATGTGAAATTTCGTGCTTTTAAGTGCTTAGCAGGGAAGCAGTGAACCAATAGCCAGTGTCTTTGGTATTTTGTTGTAGTATCAATGATCTTTTTTTTTTTTTAAGGAGTATATATTATTGTATATTATCCTTAATTGAACTCAAGGATATTCAGTTGATACTGTGGCTACCAGACACAGTAAAATGTAGAGTATACTTTTATTTTTTTGGCTAAATCAACCAAACAGCAAAAGTAATTAGTTTTCTACTTGATGTGCATGGCAACTAGTACTTGATTATTTGAATGAATGGAGGTATGTTTATATAATAAACTAGGGTCGTATTTAACTTAGGAGACCTAAGTGATGTGTATATAATCTAGGATAGCACCTGTTTCACTTAGAAAGGACTAAAATTCTTTTCTTTTTTCACTTATGCTATACCCTAGTTATGTTTGGTGTTGTGTCAAGTTCTAGTCTCTCTGAGCTAGGCCATCTTTTTTCTGTATAATTTAGACCAATTGGACTGAATTAAACCACCAAGGTCATTTTGTATTTTTTTACTTTCCCTTTTATGGGCTTATCTGTGGTTGATACTTCTCTGGCTGAGAAAAGAATTATTGAAGTATGGTGGTTAGGTCCAGCAGGTGATGATGTTTCAAGATACATACTTGCAAGTATTTTAAAAAGTACGTGCCTCTCCTGAGGTAAGAAATATTTCTTCCTGATGAGAGACTATAGGTGATACCGTCACAGTGTCTTGGTTTTTGTACTTTCCATTAGTGTCTGGAATGTATGACTAGTCTCGATTTAAGTTCCCATCTCCTTCCTCAATTTGAAGTATCTAGCTGTCAGTGGAAACAACGTTTGGATATTACTATGAGATAAAAGAGAAGGGGCTTCTTTTTATTATAGGAATGGAGATATCTGTCTCTACAAACTAAATGATGTTATCGGGGACCCTCAGAATCTCTTTTTTCCAATTTGTTCTGCCTTTTTTTCTCCGATCTTACATGGTGGCACCACTGCCATTTTCCTGAGGCAACCAGAAGCCACAGTTTTGTGTTTGTATTATCACATTATAGCCCTTCAGATTAGCTGACTCTCTGACTTGCTTTAAATTATAAGCTCTCTGTCCTAAAACTTATACTGTGGCATTCTGTTGTTTATTTAACTTTATGATAGTGAGAGGCCTAATTTTGGAAACTTAAAGCCATTTTCTTACTATAAAATGAAAATTCTTGATTTGCTTGACTGTCTCATCATGTGATTTTGTGTGCAGTCAGAAATGAAATCCAAATGTGATAATGCATAAAAAAGTGCTTTGTAAACTAAATAATCAAAAAGATTTATTTATTGTTGTTTTTTAAGGCCGTACTGACCGGCATGTGGGATCTTAGTTCCCTAACCAGGGATTGAACCCATTCCCTCTGCCTTTGGAGCACGGAGTCTTAATCACTGAACTTGCAGGGAAGTCCCTGAAATTATTTTTTATTATTGCTTCTTTCCTGATTCTTGAGGCCAGATTTCTGTCCTTCCTTATTACATAAGTTATATGATTGATAGGCGAATGGCAGACTGATCCCTTTGTCATTTATTTTTTCAAAAAATAATTGTTGAGCATCTTGTTAAGTACAGTGTGGTATACTAAGTACAACATGGTATACTAAGTACTAATGATCTACAGTAAACAAATCTTTTCTCTGCTGTTTATAATCTGGCCCTGACAATGAAAGGATCTGGGCCTATTTTCTAAATGCTAAGGCCCATATCAGTGAGAATAGGTTGGTCATGCTCTCAGTTTTTAAGTTTAAATAGAGTTTAATCACCTCAATCATTAATTCTTTTTAAAGTACCTGTTTGGAATTAGCTGAGAAAATCATTTTAAGTTTGCCAGCTTATAGTGGCTGTTTATTTTCTTGACCTCCAAGTGATTAAGTTGGATCAGCACTTTTTGGCAGTTAGGATAGATTGTTCTCTATTTGGAGTAACCCTATTTTCTTAGATATGTTATTTCTTAGCAGAGGCTGCAACTATGGACGCCTACTACTTTTCTCCTTTGGTGGCCTAGGTGATTTCTTAAAAGATCTGATTCAGAAGGACTGACCTAGTGAATCTTCTCTCCAGTTTCTCTTTCTTGCAAGTGCTTGAGTGAGTGAGAGTCACTCGGTTGTGTCTGACTCTTTGCAACCCATGGACTGTAGCCTGACCTGGCTCCTCTGTCCATGGAATTCTCCAGGCAAGAAAACTGGAGAGGGTTGCCATTTCCTTCTCCAAATGCCTTTCATGCCCCTCCACAAAAAGGAGCAATACCTAATGGTGGAATTTTGGGGCACTGGGGTGCTGCCTGCATCCACTCAGAAGCCTGCATGGTGGGTAGGCAGTCAAGTCTGACTGTTCATTTCTCCTCCCTAAGCACAGCTCCAGTCCCAAGACACATCCCTTTAATTCCCATTGGCCACTGGTACTTCCCAGAATTTTCGCAAAGTCTCTAAAATTCTGCATGGATGAGGTACTTGCGGTTCCATTCTAGGGTGTAATGGTTTCAGAAGGTACCCTGAATGATGCTCCGTAGATATTAGGCCTCAAACCCAGTTCTTCTTACCTTTCCCCTGCCCCCACCCAACCATTCCACTTCCAGAATGCCAGGTCACATTGGTCCATCTCCCAGTGGATGGCTGAATGCTTCTTCCTCAGACTTGGGGACTGAGGAGAGAAAAGGGGTCAGGAGCCATGAATTCTCCATTTCCCAGCAAACAGAATTCTGGACCCAAACTCGACCCAAAGGGTCTCAGTTTTACTCATGGACAGTACAAAGTTAGGGTCAGATGCTCCTCAATGCTCCTTCTAGTTCTAAAATTCTGTTTTTGATAACTGCATTTTTCACATTTCTTCAAAAATATGTGCAAAAACATTAGTAATTTTCAAATAAAAAAGCTATACAATGTATAAGTCTTTTGAAAAGCTCCTTTTCAAATATAATCAGTATTTAAATTAGCAATTTTTTAGATTTTTTTTTTTTTTTTCCGATTTAATGGGGGTTCTTTCAAACAGGCAAAAAAAATCCAACCAAAGGCACTTAAGAAATTATAAGACCTTCCCTGGTGGCTCGTATGGTAAAGAATCTGCTTGCAATGCAGGAGACCGGATTCAATCCCTGGGTTAGGAAGATCCCGTGGAGAGGACATGGCAACCCACTCCAGTATTCTTGCCTAGAGAACCCCATGGACAGAGGAGCCTGGCGGGCTATAGTTGATAGGATCACACAGAATCGGACACGACTGAAGTGACTTAGCATACAAGAAATTATATGTCATTGTAGCCTATTTGATATTTATACTTACTTACTTAATTTACCATTATCATCTCTGATCTGTGTGGCTTGGAAAGCCTCCTAAAAATTTGTGGAAAGGGCAAGAGTGCCACCTACTGTTGTGTTTTTTTTTTTTTTTTGAAACAGCTCCTACAGTCTAGTAAAATTTTCCTGTTATTTAGACTGTTTGCTTAAGTAAAAAGATAATCATATTAGAGTCAATGGTAGTTGAGGCACCCATGAGTAACTGTAAGCTATATATTGTGAATGCTCCAAGGAGGAATTTGATCTTTGTAGAACTATGCCCTTCACATTCATTCACTTAGAAAAATAGTTGGGGAAATCCTATACTTAAGAAAAAAAAAATCATGACGTAACATTAAAGAAACTTACTACATAAGTTTAAGTATGTAAAAGTACAATATAAGTATACTGCATATACTTAAAAAAAAATGCCTGCTGCTTTCTTGGCCCCATATGCATGTATTCATGATTTTTACATAGTTTACCTCCACTGCTCCCCCCGTAATGTTTTATAGTTAGGAAAAAAGAAATCCTTTTTGTCACTAGTTAAGATAATGATCAAGTCATTCATGTGTGTTCAGGTATAAATAGCCTTCATTTCCAGAAGCAAAGTTATACACAGCTGGGTATTCAAAGTGAAGCACTAATGAAAACCAAATTCTGTTTTAACAGGTATATAATTTGTCTCAAAATATTCAAGAAGATGATCTTCAACACTTGCAAGTACGTATGTCTCAAAGAATGTATGCCAAAGTATTGAAACTTTAATTCCTACATTATTGTTACTTTACACCAAGAATCTATAATATTGTAAGAAGATTGACTGTTACATGATTTTAAACAGATACATAACTTCTTAACTAAAAGAAATTTTAATATATACTTGGTCTTAAAAATTAAATGCTTGGCTTTCAAATGATTTTAAAGGCCCTGACATCTAGTGGTCTGATATAGAACAGCTTTACAGATGTCTTCTTTCAATGTCTTTGGGGCATTATTTTAAATAATTTGATTTAATAGTTATTTACAGAATACGGCAGACTTGCAATGGAAGAAATCTACCAGAAACCATTTCAGGTAAATTAAATATTTTATCAGTAAAATAAATTTATCTATGAAAAATTGTCATCTTGTATTTCTGAAGATATAAGCACATTATGCCAAACTCATTTTTAGCAACAGATCCAGCGGAATTGAAACTATTTTATGGTAGAGTCATCACCAACTTAACAGTAGCAATTTACAAGAAAAGAAATAGAACAAATGATTACAGATTGATTTTTAGAATTTTTACTTAAAGAAGTTAATAACATTTCTCTTAATTAGGGGTTAATTCCCAGAGTTGAGATAGTCATGTAAACTTCCTGTATACATCATAAACTACTGCCATATTATTGGTTGTGTGTGTGGGGGGGAGTATATTACAAATTGAAATTAGACCTGTTATTGTTCATTTTTGATTCATAGAAAAGTTTCAGAATTTATTCTGTCTCTTCCCCATGTTTTTTCATTACCTTTAAATGCTAGATGCAGAATAGTAAGTCAGAAATTAATCTGGGTGGAGTTATTTAAGAAGCATATGTTCTGCTTGCTTCTTTGGAGTCTTAACATTACAGAGATTTGAAAGAAGAAAACAAAGCTAATTTCAGATAGTTTCTTCTTTGAAATAAGTGGTTTTATAAGTTGACATAGTATTACTTGGTTAGTTGTGTTATAGTAGGTGAGAATGACTCAACCCTGTTTGCTCATCTGTGTGTGAAGTCTTCCCTTATATGAAAGCATCGCTGTGGTTCTTACTGTTAGTGGATTTACACTAATTCAGCCTCAGTCTTATCTGGCTCAAGTGAACACTTTTATATGAAATATTTGGACAGGTTATGGTGTCATTTTTTGTATATGATAAAATGTACTCTGTTTGGCCTGTATCTGTTTTTCTGAACTGGGGTAATTTTGCCACTCAGAGGGCATTTGCTGATATTTGGAGACATTTTAGATTGTCACAGTTTTGGGGAGGAAGTTAATACCATTGGTATTTAGTTTTTAGAGACCAGACATACTGTTCAACATCCTGTAATAAATACATAGGACAAGTGTGTACAGCTAAGAATTATCTGACCCAAAGCATCAGTAATGCTGAATTGAGAAATGTAAGCATGTAAGAATAAAACATTCTGTGAATTACTTGGTCTTTTAATTATACAATCTTGGCTTAAAAATTATGATCTGTATACCCTGATACATCTTTTGTTTCTTCTTAAAAATCCCTGTGTTACTGCTTGTGGTGACAATATATACAGTAAGTTTTTCAAGTGGATGTAGATTCTTTGTATAGGAGTTGGGAGTGTTACTGGTTTATGTAGTAGGCTCTTGATATAACTATGAGTAGTAGTAAACCATTTGGTTGCTATAACTTTTGATAAGGATTGTTTCTGGGGAGTAAGGGATGCTTCAGTTAAGGTAGTAATTTTTGGTAAAATTTTATAAGAAATAATCTATGTTTTTCCTTTTTTCTGTAGACATTAATGTTTTTGATTCGAGACTGGAGTTATCCTTATGAACATTCATATGGTTTGGAAGGTGGCAAACAATTCCTTGAAAAGAGATTGCAGGTCAGTCCCTATTTCTGAGATAGGTGAGCATAAGCACCAAGTCAGGTGAAGGAGTGGGCTGCCTGGACTGCTGCCTAGATCAATGTCTAAGTATGATTGGGACAAATTGAGTATCCCTGGTTAATCTAGGTAACCCTATACACAATTGATGAGGTGTAAATTGGTAGCACTCCTGTGATAGAGGACAGTAGAAATACCCTTGAATAGAAATTAAGGAACAGATATTTCTCTCCAGAGACATATTGAAGGGACATTTCAATAAATCAGTATTCTCAGGATAAGAGTTTGAAGTAGACTAACCTTTTGATCTGTTCAGATTGCATGCATGTCTCTTTCTGGCCCAGCTGAGCTTCTGAACATTTGAGACAGGCTGGATAATCTAGTGTGCATGCACTGAACACAAATGATGTGAGACTTTCTTTCCAAGGAATATTGTGTCATAGAGTGGCAGCATATAGAGAGCTAGAAAAGGGATCTTAAACATTTATAATATAGCATTGATACACAGTTCAGTTCAGTCGCTCAGTTGTGTCCGACTGTTTGTGACCCCATGAACCTTGTCCATCACCAACTCCTGGAGTCCACCCATACCCATGTCCATTGAGTCAGTGGTGCCATCCAACAATCTCATCCTCCATTGTCCCCTTCTCCTCCTACCCTCAATCTTTCCCAGCATCAGGGTCTTTTCAGATGAGTAAGCTTTTCACATCAGATGGCCAAAGTATTGCAGTTTCAGCTTCAACATCAGTCCTTCCAGTGAACACCCAGGACTGATCTTTAGGATGGACTGGTTTGATCTCTTTGCAGTGCAAGGGACTCTCAAGAGTCTTCCCTAACACCACAGTTCCACACACACGTCAAAACTGGAACCCAGAAAAGTGACTTGCCTTTGGTCATTTAACAAATTATTGGTAACTGTAATAGGACCCAAATATCCAGACTCTTGTTCTGACCCATGCAAAATGCCTCACCAAGGCAGTCCTGGAAAATAAACTCACCACCATGATTCCTAGAAGTATCCTCCCATGGAAACCCTCAGGTCAAATACTACCCGCCTACTGACATCCACAAAAGATATATAAAAATCCCTTTATTCATAAATAGGAGGTTTCTTTCTTTGGGGTAGTAAACTTTTTTTTGTCTCTTCCCTGTGGAAGGATGCATTTAGTTTTGGAACCATAGTCAAAGATTGAGGGTATAATATAATTTTTCTTAATCCTAAACTGAGATTAAAACCAAATCCTTATTCTTAGATTATATGAAAGGCATTTCTAGAATGTCAAAGATTTTCATTCATTAGCATTTTCTTTGGTTTGTTCAGAAGAAATTAACATGAAGTACATTAGGCATATTAACTAAATTCAGAATTATGGACTTCAAAGACAAAGGGGTTTTTAAATACATTATTAAAGTGATACAGAAAAGTACACAGACCATAAGTATGCACCTTGATGAATTTGTGCAAATTGAACACAGCCATATAATGACCCAGAAGCACCCACCTCTGTCTACTAACTCCCTCTGGTCCCCAAATCCTTCATTGCTGTTCAGACCTTCAGGAGGCTTTGTTTTTGGACTTTTTATGAAAGATATCACACATGGTATGTATTCTTCTGTGTCCAGTTTCTTTTTCCTAGTATATGTTTCTGAGATTAGTTCATATTGTTGCATGTAGTTTAGTTCACTTATTGATATTCAGTATTCCATTGTAAGAATAACAATAGTTTTTCCTTTCTACTCTCACTGGAGATTTGGGTAGTTTCCAGGTTTTGTTGATGACTAATAGTACATGTATTTTAGAATGGTTTTTGAGATGAGTTTAGGAGGGAATATGTGAATTATATTGANTAAAGAAGAGTTCAAATCTTCCTCAAGGCAATGGAGCATTAGAACTGAAATTGGAAATTGGAAGTCGGTTTTCTGGCTTGAAGCGTAGGGTTCTGCAATTTCAGGAATGACCTGCCTTTTTGAAATCATGGGCCAGAGCAGTGGTAAAACTGCCATTTTCTGGAAACTGCAGCTGAAAAAGATGACATGGACTCAGCACTCACCCTTATATAGAGGAGAAAACAGCTAACTCTTGAGGACCTTGGTACATTAAAAACTTAAAAGGCACAGGGAATGTATAAGGACATCCACCAAAAACCCCACATTTTGGGAATTAGGAAAAGGTGAGGGAGGAAAATGTGTCTAAGTTCTTCCAAGCAATTTCTTTTGCTATTCAAGCCAAGTCTTCTGTCTGTTAATTAAAATTTCAGAAGAAACTTACAGCAGATCAGACATTTGGAAGCATATTAGAAATTAGGAAGGAAGAGACTTTATACCTCACCCATTTGCATGTTTGTGTTACTTTGTAATGTTATTAAAGTGTTTTCATTTTGCATAGATTCTGTCTTTTCAGTTGCCCTGGAAACCTATTAGAGCAAGTTTCTTCTCTTTTTTCATCTCTTCCGTGTACTCTGTCCACTTTGAGAGTCTCTGAGCAGGACAGACAGTTGCCCGCATGACGTATTCAAGGTATTCCAAGAAGCTTGCGTGCTNTCTGTGTCCAGTTTCTTTTTCCTAGTATATGTTTCTGAGATTAGTTCATATTGTTGCATGTAGTTTAGTTCACTTATTGATATTCAGTATTCCATTGTAAGAATAACAATAGTTTTTCCTTTCTACTCTCACTGGAGATTTGGGTAGTTTCCAGGTTTTGTTGATTACTAATAGTACATGTATTTTAGAATGGTTTTTGAGATGAGTTTAGGAGGGAATATGTGAATTATATTGAGATAAGTAGTTATTAAAAATGTAACTTTAGTATATTCTTCCAGAAAATACATAGCGGTTTCTCTTCTGCAAAAAACTGATGACTAGCATATGTCATAAATAATCATTTGGAATGAGTGCTGAAATCTTAAGATTCTTTGGAATTTTTAAAGTTCTTTAGACTGCACTGGTGTTTTTCACCTTATCTGTTGTTTTGCTCATTGGCTGACCTTTTTATTTACAGGCGGATTAGTACTTTGCTTTCTCTTTGCCATTATAAGTACTTTAAAGACGGATTTATAAATCACAGTCACACCTGTTGTTCTGGTGTTAGATATTATGATTAATTATTATTTGTATTTATTCATATCCTTGGTAGCTAATGGGCTTCCCCTGTGACTCAGCTGGTGAAGAATCCGCCTGCAGTGTGGGAGACATGGGTGATTCCTGGGTTGGGAAGATCCCCTGGAGAAGGGAAAGGCTACCCACTTCAATATTCTGTCTAGAGAATTTCATGGACTGTATAATGCATGGGGTCTCAAAGAGTCAGACTCGGACTTTCACTTTCACTTTGGTAGCTAACAGGGAAAAAAAAATCTCTCGGTTTAGGAGAGGAGGTAGGTCATAGCAAATGGTTAGAAATGGGTCTTTAATAAAATTTTATATTGTCAAAAAACACCCATCTGGAGTAGCATTTGAATTACTGTGCATGCCTGTGAGTATGTGTGTGTACTTAAAAAAAAAAAAAAGTGTTTTTCTCCTGTTTGCTCCTTTACCCTGTCACCTTCTACCTCCAGGTAAAACAGAATCAACATGAAGAGCTGCAGAATGTAAGGAAGCACATTCACAATTGTTTCTCAAATCTTGGTTGCTTCCTTTTGCCACATCCTGGTCTTAAAGTTGCAACTAATCCTAGTTTTGATGGGAGATTGAAAGGTGGGAATTCCCATTCTTGTTAAAATCAGAACTCAAGTTTTAGAGACTGAAAGTTAAAAAAATAATATATATATATATATGGTTCCTTAAAATTTCTCTTTTACTGGAAGATATTTCGATGCATTGTTAATGACGTGATTGTAGTGCTCTCTGCGGTCTTTCTAGCTTTCCATTGGTTTGTTGCAAACACTTAGCATATTGATTAACATATTTTTTAATGTCTGTTGCTCAGCACTGATGTCCTAAAAATACTGAAGCCTAAGAACATTTCAGTATTTCATCTGATTGCAGTCTGCTAGAAAGCATTACCAATATATTGTATTGATATAATTAGATTTAAGTCTGTTTCGGGGTGATGGTATAATTTTCTGTGTATGTTTTAGGATTATTTTGAGCATGATAGCAGGAGGCTTGAGGATTAACAAAACTTTAACAGTATGGCTAGAAAAACAAAATTTAGTTTTAATACTTAATACAGTTTCATGAATTGCCTGCCATTTGGAAAGGATAGTTTACTTAAAATACTTGATGTGGAATTTGTTTTGATAGTTCACTGTTTTTTTATTATTTGACCTGACAGAATTATTGGAAGATGAAGAAAATGGGGTACCAAAGTTGGGGGGGCATGATATTTTTTCCTAGGAGATGTGTCAGTATGACAGGTTTGGATGAGTTTTTTGAAATGAATCTATACTTAAGTATCATACTCTTGTTTTATAAAATAGAATCTCATTAACTCTTACCAATGGTGACTTCTTTTTTTTTTTTTTTTTACTAATATGTTGACTAATTTCATGTCCATCAGATATTGATGAAGAGTTTAAACGAGAGCTTCGAAATCTGGTTCCATTGCTCCTTGCCCCAGAAAATTTGGTAGAAAAAGAGATAAGTGGATCTAAAGTCACTTGTAGAGATCTTGTAGAATACTTTAAGGTAGGAAAATGCTTACATTAAATGACTTTGTGTAAGTTAGAAATAAAGTTGACTTAAAACTCATCTGTATGTTATAAAAATTTCTCATCTGTATTTTAAAGCAATGAAGTAAAATTTATAATTTTTTTTGCCTTGAATTGGATGTATCAATATTTTAGAATATTTAAGATTGTAGCAGACAACATGTATCTTCTACACAGTGATTTTATTTGTTTATACAGTTATCCTACTTTTTCTCCAGCTCTGATATGCCGAGAAGAACCATTCATAATGTTATAATACCACTCTATCATTTGAAAATGATAATAGATATTGGGAGCATAATTCTGCATCTTGAGTTCTCATAAAAAACTTCTCAGAGTCTGAGTACTTGATGAGAGCCTTTGAAAGTTATCAGAAGTGGGTTCTGAGCTCAAGTAAATTATTCATAGATTTTTTTCCCCCCTCTGCTCTCTAGTCTTTATAACTTGCTTGCCAGAGCAAGGCCACTGTTGAGGGTTGTGATTATTTGTAGTAGTTGTAGATGGATGGGAAAATACAGTTAATGAAAGAGGATATTTTTGTGTTATTTAACAGACACTTGATCACTTTCATACTATATCTGTTTAGTTATGAAATAATTTAAGAGTCAAATGAAAGTTGAGATGAAAGATTCCTGTATGGAACNTTTGTAGTAGTTGTAGATGGATGGGAAAATACAGTTAATGAAAGAGGATATTTTTGTGTTATTTAACGGACACTTGATCACTTTCATACTATATCTGTTTAGTTATGAAATAATTTAAGAGTCAAATGAAAGTTGAGATGAAAGATTCCTATATGGAACTTACTTAAAATTTTTCATCTTTTTTACTCTTAAATCACAAAATAAAATACTGAGTTAAAATGTTTTGTTACATATTTATTTGAAACATTGGCAGTTTGGCAGTAGGAGAGAATTGTGGATTTCTTTTCATAGAGTAGATGGCATTTTATATATAACTTTAAGTATGAAACAACTTTTCTGCCAAGTTGAAGTTATATTTAGAGATATTTCTCTAGGATATTATTTAGCAACACACATTTTTAATAATGTTGAGAATAGGGTTAACTTTGTTGGAATGAAAGTATGTGATTTTTAAAGCTTCGACTTTTCCTTTTAATAATGTGAATTATTTTTCTATCTAATGATTTTTCTTTGGGGATATGGAGCCAAAGTGCATAACCTATCAATATAATGAGTCTTCTGTATTTTTAGGCTTACATTAAAATTTATCAAGGAGAGGAACTTCCGCATCCAAAGTCCATGCTTCAGGTAGTGTGTACGTTGTACATACGTTTATGTATGAGGGAGAAAAAAATCGGCTTTAGAGAGAAATGCTGGAAATGGGGTGGTGCTTCTTTGCATGCAAATACATTTTAGATGCTTTAGGCATGGGTCCTGAAGTTTTTGAGTCTTTGTAACTACAGATTGCAGACCTTGTACACACACAGTACCTTCAGAGAAATGAAGGTCCTTGGTGCTTTCTCTTCAGTTGCTCAAGAAGTGTAGGAAAATTTCTGTTTCAGAAGATAGCTTAATGTGGGCCTTGCTGAACCAAGCTGCTTCTGTTCTCTGGGTCTTTGACAATAAATGTTGTTTGAAATAGGCTTATTTTCTCTTTATTTTAATGAGTGACAGCTACTTCTAGTGACTATAGTTGTTGTTTTTCTTTCTTTTTTTTTTTTTAAAAAAGGTATTCTTTAAGGGCAATGTTATTTTAACCTGTTTCATTTTTTAAAAAATTGCTACTTTGGGCAGTTTCCTAGTTTTATANAGAGGAGGCGTAGGTGAACACCAGCAGCGTGAGCGTCTCCACCAGGCTGGGGCTGGAGCGGAGCTGGTAAAGCGAGCACTAGCCCGGCCTGGGAGGCGTAGCTGAAGTGGTGGTTCCGGGAGGCGAGGGCCCCCAAGGCGTGGGGCGCCTCTCGGCCGACGGCTGAGGAAGATCACTGACGGAAGATAACTGGGCACCCTCATCTTGGAGTGGAGGAGCAGAGACCAGGACACAGAAGAGGGAGGCGACAGCGGACCGCCGACCGTGACCGGGCCAGCAGGGTGAGGTGGAGCCGGACCAGGGTCCCGTGCCGGGCCAGCGACAGCGGGACCTGGTAACCCAGGCTGTGGTGGCGGGGAGGCAGGCTGGGAGCCAGGAGCACCCCGGGGATACTCAGACCCGGCCCAGCTCTGCTGTTTTTATACTAACTAGGAAAGCTGCCTGCAGAAGGCTGAAATTGTGTTCTTTGGAAAGGATAGCAATTGACAGTAGATTAAAAGTACATTCTTCCATATGAAAGTGAATATTGTCTCTCCCAAATTACAGACCTATTTTTAACCTTAGTCCTTCTTTTTTGTTTTTGTGTTTTCGTTTTTGTTTTTTTGTTCAAGACATGAAAGGGATTAAGTTACGACTGTACAATAAATCCTCAAGTAATGTCAAGAGTTGAGGAAAGTAGATTGGTTTAACTACCTCACCTCCATTTAGTTTTCATGCCAAAGGGAATAATTTTCCCTTCTCTCTTGTTTTAAGTTATGAAAGTATGATAACACATTTACAGGAGACTTGGAAAATACAGAACAAGGTTACATATAGTTCCACTATATAATTATTTTTTAAGTAGATGAATTAAGACTTTTAGATTGAATTTCAATATCAACCTTAGGTATTCTTTTAAACTATCAGTCTGTTTCCCTAGCTTTGGACTGATTCTCCCTTAAAATACTTCCCTTGAGGAACAAAATAGTTTAGCCATAGCTGATCATCAAAATTATCTTATTTCATTTCATTAGGGAAATATTTAAGAATGATAAGAGACTTTTCAAAGAGTTCCTTGTTTCAACTTTGAAGGCAAAGAAAAGAACCCCAGGGCTAAATCATACAATTGTCTCTATGAGTCAGCAGAGATTATACCTCTTATCGAAGTATAATCTTCAAAAAAATCAAACCTGACTGTGAATATTTGTCAAATTTATTCACCTTCTTAATGAGGAAACTGATAAGGTGGCAAAGCTGGTTGGAAGCAGAACTGGAGAAACAGGAGTTATGTAGTCTACCAGAAGAGGTGTTTTGAAATGAGTGTGCTGAGTGATCTAAGCCTTCCAAAGTGAATAACAAAGTCAAACCTCTAGGTTAGCGAATCTCAGGGACTTTTATTCTTAGGACCCCTTATATTCTTAAAAACTGAGGATCCCAAGTGATCTATCAATATTAACCTTATTGGACATTAAAACAAAAATGTTTAAACATTAGTTATAGTAGGCTCTTGAACAAGGTGGGAGTTAGGGTTACCCACCCTACCCACAGTAAAAACTCCAGGAATCACTTTACAGTTCACCCTTCATCCTGGGTTCTGCTTCTCTGGATTCAACCAGCCACAGATTATGTATCTACGGAAAAATTGGTATCTACGGAAAATTTTGTTGTTAGCCATTTCCTTCTTTAGGGGATCTTCCCAACCCAGGGATTGAACCCACTGCTTCTGCTTGACAGATGGATTCTTTACCATTCAGACACCAGGGAAGACCCTACAGAAAAATATCTGTGTATAACAGACTTGTGAGGTCCAAATCTATATTTTTCAACGGTCAACTGTATTTTCTTAAAAGATTTTTTTTCATTTATGTGGACCATTATTTTTAAAAGTCTTTATTGAATTTGTTGCAATATTTTTTTTTTTTTTTTGCCATGAGGCATGTAGGATCTCAAGAAAGAAAGTCACTCAGTCGTGTCTGATTCTTTGGGACCCCATGGACTGTAGCCTACCAGGCTCCTCCCTCCATGATATTCTCCAGGCAAGAGTACTGGAGTGGGGTGCCATTACAAAGGATCCCATTGCATTGGAAGGCAAAGTCTTAACTGCTAGACTGCCAGAGAAATCCCAAAGGTCAACCATATTTTAAAAATAAAAAAACAAGCCTTTAACATTTTTAAATGAAAAATAACTTTAGATATGTGTTCAGAAAAAAGGCATTTTTACACTTTGCAAAAAGAACACTAAACTGGCTTATCAGAAGACAGCTGAATTCTCATATCAATTTCTTCATTCACATGTTGCAATAGTTGTTTTGGTTGAAATATATGAGGAAAATCTGACCTCACACTTTTGTAGTTGGAAACGGAGGACCTTACAGAGTCCCAAAATGTCTTGGGAAATCTCAGGAGTCCTTAGATTACACTTTGAGAACCACTACCCTTTATTAAAAAATACCCTTGGCAGACATGTTAAACAATGCCCCAGCAGAACTTTGAAAGTACATGCTGTACTGTCTTTTGCTTATTTCCAAGTTTTGGATGATTTTTCTTAATATTTCAAAGCCTATGATATACTCCTCTCACCAGAAACAGATTGGGTCAGCCAAATTCCATTTGTGAACAGTGAGAATTGGGACTACATTGTAAACACATTTCTTTAAACAATCCCCCCAAGCAAAAATGTCTTTTTTTCCTCTCAATGTAAAGGGCACAAAATTTAGAAAATATAAAAGACAATTATCTTTAGTACTTTGAACTTATTGGAGGTAAACACTGATACCTTCTTTTTAAAATTTCCTTCAGTCTGTCATCTGTGTTGGTATATAGAATGAAAGTGAAAGTTGCTCAGCTATGTCCGACTCTTTGCGACCCCATGGTGGAATTCTCCAGGCCAGAATACTGAATTAGGTAGCCTTTCCCTTCTTCAGGGGATCTTCCCAATCCATGGATCGAACCCAGGTCTCCTGCATTACAGGAGGATTCTTTACCAGCTGAACCACCAGGGAAGCCCAAGAATACTGAAGTGGGTAGTCTATCCCTTCTCCAGGGGATCTTCCCGACCCAGGAATCAAACGAGGGTCTCCTGCACTGCAGGCAGTGTTGATGTATAAAAGTAAGCATATGTTTGAATTTGAGAGCATGTTTTTAAAATTTTTTTAATATATTTTTAAAATTTAACATATCACAAGCCTTTTTCATGACAGTAAATAATGTCCTAAGTTTTTTAACAGCTATTTTATTTTGTTATAATTTATTTACTTAGTTTCATAATGTATACTTGACACCTTAATTCTTAGTATGTTCATAACACAGCAGTGAATAACTCTGTACCTACGTCTTTGTGGACATCTCTGCTAATAACTTGGAGACTGGGACAGATCCTAGAAATAGAGTTACTGACCTGTAGAAGTCTTGTACCAGTTTACACCTCCTTTAGCAGTGTTTGAGAATACTGTCCCATCACCAGTGCTTTTAGGACCAACCCCATCATGTTCCTGTCATCTATCTACCATCAGAAAATGAAGTCATTTATCTTCTTACTGCTTCATCTCATTGAATCCAGTAGTTCTCATTCTTGTTTGTGTATTAGGATCACCGTACCCAGCCAACCCTGGAGATTGTGTTTCAGATGGTCTGCGGCACAGGCTTCATTTTCTAAAAGTTCCCTGGGTGATTCTGTTGTGCGCGTAGGACTGAAGACTCTCCGCTGCCCTCCTGCCCCTTCCTCTGTGCTGTCTACAGTCCAGTCCCTCTGTGTTTTCTCTTTATGTCTTGCCTTAATTGAAACTGGGTTTACTCTTGCACTCCCTCAGTTGGATGTCTCCCTACAGCCTTTTCAAGGCTGGTTTTCTCCACACCTGTGTTCTTCAGGTCCTGAAGGAGAGTTAGATTAATTGTGCTGCTGATTGAGAGTCCCTTGGACTGCAAGGAGATTCAACCAGTCCATTCTAAAGGAGATCAGCCCTGGGTGTTCTTTGGAAGGAATGATGCTAAAGCGGAAACTCCAGTACATTGGCCACCTCATGCGAAGAGTTGACTCATTGGAAAAGACTCTGATGCTGGGAGGGATTGGGGGCAGGAGGAGAAGGGGATGACAGAGGATGAGATGGCTGGATGGCGTCACTGACTCAATGGATGTGAGTCTGAGTGAACTCCGGGAGATCGTGATGGACAGGGTGGCCTGGCGTGCTGCGATTCATGGGGTTGCAAAGAGTCGGATGCAACTGAGCGACTGAACTGAACTGAACTTATTGCTGATTCAAATATTTTGTTTTCCATTAACTGACCACAAATAAACCAGCTTCTTCAGAGCTGTCAGACTTTTCCATTCCTCACCCTAACTTGCTACTGGCATTTGCCACACCTCTCTCCTTCACTGATAACTACAGCATTTGGCTTGCAGTGCTTTTTTTTTTGCTCCTTCTGTGGTCATTCTTGGCAACTGTAACACCACAGAAATGACCCATCACATACCTTAACTTTTTTCAGCTCCCAAGATGTCTTTTTTCCACTCCATTTCCACCTGGTCCTAAGTAGGACTAGTCCCCAGTCACACTGTCCTGCTATATCCATACTGCCTCCCAAATCTAAATTTTTGACAGTTATCACTCCTAACCTTTCAAATCATTTACTCCTGTATTTCCTTTCAAGTAATCCTCTGATCTCATCAAAACCTTATTCTCTGGCCTTACCGCTTATTCATACATATCACACTCATCTCACTTCCTTTCTTACTCAGCTTAGATGCAGTGGTCCAGCACGACAACCGTTCTCTCTCTTTTTTTTTAATTTGGCTGTGCCATGTGGGATCTTAGTTTCCCCACCAGGGATGGAACCCGTGGCCTTGGCATTGGAAGTGCAGAGTCTTAACCACTGGACCTCCAGGGAAGTCCTAGTTATTCTTGTATGTATATTCTTAGTCTCTTTGTGGTGTGTATGCATGTTAGTCGCTCAGTCGTGTCTGACTCTTTGTGACCCCATGGACTGTATAGCCCACCAGCCTCCTCTGTCCATGGGACTTTCCATGCAAGAATACTGGAGTGGGTTCCCATTTCCTTCTCTAGGAGATCTTCCTGACCCAGGGGTCAAACCTATGTCTCTTGTGTCTCCTGCATTTACCACTTAAGTCACCTGAGAAGCCACAAGAATGTGGTAAGTGTTACAGAAAAAAAAAAAAAAAGATCAGGATGAGGAGTGCTAGGGGTGGGGAGGTTTAATTAATTAAAAAATTGTGGCATAATTTACATAAGATGCACACATCTTGTACAGCTCAGTTTTCACAAATGTACACACCTACATAACTACCACCTAGGTAAAAATATAGAAGCTTCCCACTGTTCCAGAAAGTTCCCATGTGCCCCCTTTCCATAGGTAGTTCCATGTCATTCCTCCTGTTTTTTGGGGGTGGGGAACTGACCTATTTTCTGTTACTCTGTTTTGCCTGATTTTGAACTTTATCTGCATGAATTCACGCAGATATATGCCTGGGTATGGTTTCCTTCAGCTTCAGCCAACACTGAACATTTGTAGAGCTGAGTTGTTGCCAGGATTCATGCTTTAGTAGCCACTCTATTGCATCCCACCTGTAGATATGCATGTATATGTCCGTGGATGACATCTGAACTGATTCCAGTTTGGGTAGCAGTGACGTTCCCATGTGTGTCTCTTGAGTGGTTTGTAGGAGAAGAACTGCCTAGTTGAAGGATTGAAAAGGAAGGTCCAGTTCACCTCTTTGCCCAGGGGCCTGAGGCATAACCTAAAGCACTTTCTTTCTCTCTCTCTCTCTTTTTTTTAAGATTTGCTTTAAATTATGGAAGTAAAATAACACATTTACAGGAGACTTGGAAAATACAGAACAAGGTTACATATAGTTCCACTGTATATTAAGATTTTTCATTGGAGCACTTTCCTGGTGGCTCAGCAGTAAGGGATCTGCTTGCCAATGCACGTGGGCTCTTCACTGAGCCTGCGCCACAGCTGTTGAACCTGTGCTCCAGAGCCCCTGCCCTGCGAGAAGCCACTGTAATGAGCAGCCTGAGCTCCGCAACTAGAGAGAAAGCCCACACAGCAGCAAAGACCCAGCACGGCCAACAAGTAAATAAATAATTACAGAAGGATCTTTAGTTGGAGAGTTCAATGTCAAACTGTCAAAAATTAATAGAATGAATATACAGAGAAGTAGAAGGATATAGTAGACCTGAAAAGCACTGTGAACCAATTCAACATAATTAATATTTATAAAATTTTCGCACAACAGTAGGATACAAATTCTATTGAAGTTCCCATAGACTGTAAACTAGGAGACACTGGAACATATCCAGGGACATAAAACAAAGTGCAAAATTGTCATAGTCTAAAGGTATTAAAATCATATAAAGTCTGTTCTCTTATCACTGTGGAATTATACTAGAAATCAATATCTAAAGATATTCGAAAATACCCCACATGGTTTCAAGCATGGTGTGACATTTACCAAGAGAGATCTTCGATTTAGCCATTGAAAGCCTCAAAGTTAGACTGAAAAAAACACATTGGGTGACTGCACAAAAGCAAGCATTTAAACGAGAAATTAGTATCAAGATGATAATATTAATGATACTTTAAACAAAATCCCATGTATTTGGAAATTAAATGTCCACTTTAAAATGATGGTTGCATCTAAGAAGCCATAACAAGGAAAATGAGAAAATGTTCATAATAGAATAAAAATGGGAAGAGTATTTACCAGAATTTGCTGCACGCAGCTGAAGTTGCTCAATGGGGATCTTGAATAAGGTATGAAAACAAATAATGGACACAAGCATAAAATTTTGTGAAATTTGAACAAAATCTGTGCTTTAATGATGCTGTAGAGGTTTTTTTGTTTTAAGTGGGATGATGGAGGTGCGATTTATTGTGAAGGTGACATTCGAACAAAGACTTGGAGGAGGTGAGGCAATGAACCATACAGATATTTCAGGGAAGAGTATGCCAGAAAAAAGGAAGTCCTGGGGCCTGAGGAATGAGGATGCATATCCTGTGAAAGGGATCAGTCAAGCTCTTAGGGGTCAGGTCATGTAGGGCTTCTACACAGTTAAAGTTTTAGTAGAAGGCAAACTGGAAACTATTAGGGCATTTTGAGCAGATGAGTGATAGGAACTNTCCTTCCAAGGAGTAAGCGTCTTTTAATTTCATGGCGCAGTCACCATCTGCAGTGATTTTGGAGCCCAAACAAATAAAGTCTGACACTGTTTCCACTGTTTCCCCATTTATTTCCCATGAAGTGATGGGACCAGGTGGTTATAGAGATACAATAAATGTCAAAATCTTTTTCCTAATGTGACTCTCTTCATATTCAATAAATCCACCCCCAACTAAAGATGATGCCTATTAGAGAAAGAAGGAAGAAGGGAGAAGTGCTGTTTAGTAGTGGAAGAGCTGTCTCAAGATTTGATGAGTGTTCTGGAAGAATATGGTGACTTCCCTTTGGGAACATTATAGAATTCTTTTAAATTTTAAAAAAATATTTATTGTTTTATTTATTTATTTTTTGGTTGTATGAGTCTCAGTTGCAACATGTGGGATATAGTTTTCTGATCAGGGATTCAACCTGCCCCCCTGCATTGGGATGAAAGTCACTGGACCACTAGGGAATCCCAGGACACGGTAGAATGGGATGGGTCAGGGTAAAGCCCTTCTATTTCAAAGGATCTATTTCTGTCCTTACCTTCATTGATGCTTGGGAGATACACAGATTGTGACTGATTGTGACCTTAGGACTAGCAGCAGGGATCTCTGAGAACAGATGAAAGATAACACTGAGAACTTTATATCTTAATCAGCTCTGCCATCTTGGAAACCATTTTTTTTTTTTTTAAACCTTGCAGCTTTTAGATCCTAAGCTCTCAACGTTTTATTTTTTGGTAGTAAACAACATTCAGAAAATCTATATTGTTAAGTCTGAATATTCCAATTTATTAATTTGTTTAACCCAGTGGAATTATTAGAGGAGATTAGGCATGTCTAATTGCCACCAATTTATTTCAAAGTTATGAACAGAGAATTGCAAAACATTTCTTTCCTTGAGCCTATATACTCTCTGTATTATGCCTCTGCAAACAGAGTATGTAAGCCTATTTTCTTTTCTGTTTGTGTACGCATTCGGCACATTAATCCAGTGCCTGCTACATTCCAGCTAATTTCATGCTGGGGACACACTGGTGACCCGCAGGCACAGTCTTTTTGCCATAGCCTTTCCATTCTAGCAAGGGATGCTGCTGCTTCTACTGCTGCTAAGTCACTTCAGTCGTGTCTGACTCTGTGTGACCCAATAGATGGCAGCCCACCAGGCTCCCCTGTCCCTGGGATTCTCCAAGCAAGAACACTGGAGTGGGTTGCCGTTTCCTTCTCCAGTGCATGAAAGTGAAAAGTGAAAGTGAAGTCGCTAAGTCATGTCCGACTCTTCGCGACCCCATGTACTGCAGCCTACCAGGCTCCTCTATCCACGGCATTTTCCAGGCAAGAATACTGGAGTGGGGTGCCATGGCCTTCTCCGAGCAAGGGATGCTGTTGCTGTTAAGTCACTTCAGTCGTTGTCTGACTGTGTGTCCCCATAGACGGCAACCCACCAGACTCCCTTGTCCCTGGGATTCTCCAGGCAAGAACACTGGAGTGGGTTGCCATTTCCATCTCCAATGCATGAAAATGAAAAGTGAAAGGGAAGTCGCTCAGTCGTGTCCGACTCTTCGCAACCCCATGGATGCTAGTATACACCAAAATCAGCTCTATCTCCTGCTGCAGTTAGGATGTCCTGTCATTTACCTAGATTACAGCAGGGGGCAGATAAAGTCCATCTTTCAAAGTCATTTGTGGCAACCCAGCATTTTAGACTGATAGCAGATTAGAATTTTTACTTCAGTTTTTGAAAGAAACTGGAATCTAGTTTTGCATTTTGCTCAGATCTTACCTGACTAGGTATCTCTGGTATCAAATCTGGGAAAAAGTCAAACTACAGGAACATTTTCTCTTCATATTCAATGAACATCTGAATTCAGACTTCAGAGTAAGTATTTTGGGGGAATAGTTGTGAGGGATGATTCCTAAGTAAAGGAATTTTATTCTCAATGCTTTAAAAAATAACAACTATTAAGTAGATTTAATATTAACATATAATATTGTCTACAAATCTGATTTTTTAAATTAGATGTTTACTTAAACTGAGTTGTAGCCGCACTTTGATTTTTGATGAGAGGATGAGTAGAGAGACCATTGTTTTCTTTAGCTAACCTTATTCCCATTTCAGAAATAGTAGCAACTCCCACATCCCTTCAGAGTGAATAAGAGGAAATGTTAGAAATGTAGAGAAAGAAACTGCACATGCATGTATGTGTATGTTTGTGTGTGTGTGTATGACATATTGTTATGGCCATGAGAATGCATCAGAAGAGCAAAAGAGAGGAAAGGACCAGGGATGTGGGGTGCATTTTGGCCAAAGACCTTGAGAAAATATTCTACTTTTGGGCTTTTTAATGGTACATTAGATTTTCTGGGTACTCTAAAGCAGTAAGTATTCAATTGAGCTATGAAGCTAGGCATTGGGCTTTTCTACGCAAAGAAAAATCTGAGTTAGACAGGAGAATTATCTGAGAGGATGCCTTTTATCAACCAGCACCTCGCTGGGCTCGTTCTTTAATCTATGGCTTCCTTGGCCCTCCGGTTCTGTTCCTCTCCATGGGTCAGATACAGGAAAATTGTACCAACTCTCTTTGGCAATGACTTCCTAGGCAGCAAGTGGGTGAGTAGAAAGGGAGGAAGTTAAATCAATCTCTAGTGAGTCTGAGAGTCAATCACATCTTCTTATTCTGTTGAATAATTTCTCTTCCCCAATAGATAGTAAGTTCTGTGGACCAGGGTCATGTTTATCTTGTTCACCACTGACTTCCCTGTGCCTATACATTTTTCACACACCAGTGTTTAGGAGCATAAATAACAGCCCTCCCACTGACCTCATTAAGAAAAGCCTAAAGAGATTTAAAAATGTGGATAATCCCAGCCATGAGTTATTTGGAATTGTACATATGCATGTATGTGACTGATTTCCAATCACCCGTCACTGGTTCACCTATGAGTATGATGAAATAGAGAGATAATGAGCAGGAATAGCTAAGGAATTCTGAATAGGCTCAATGGTAAAGAATCCATCTGTAAGGAAGGAGACAAGGGAGACCTGGGTTCAATCCCTGGGTCGGGAAGATCACTTGAAGAAGCAAATGGCAACCCAGACCCATATTCTTGCCTGGAGAATCCCATGGACAGAGGGGCCTGGTGGGCTATAGTCTATGGGGTCACAAAGAGTCAGACATGACTTAGCGACTAAACACACACAGACATAATACAGGAGTCCTGAAATGTCTTCAAGGTTGACTATCTAGGAGACTTCCCTGGAGGTCTAGTGGTTAAGAATCCACCTTGCAATGCAAGTTTGACCCTCTGGTCAAGGAACTAATATCCCACATGTCACAGAGCAACTAAGCCCACGTGCCACAACTAGAGAATACATGCACTGCAAGGAAAGATCCTGCAGGAGGCAATGAAGATCCAGCAAGCCGCAACTAAGACCCGACACAGCCAAATAAATTTTTGTTGACCATCCAATATCGTGAAATGAAGTGAAGTGAGAGTCACTCAGTCGTGTCCGACTCTTTGTGACCTCATGGACTATACAGTCCCTGGAATTCTCCAGGCTAGAATACTGGAGTGGGTAGCCTTTCCCTTTTCCAGGGGATCTTTCCAACCCAGGGATTGAACCCAGGTCTCCTGGATTGCAGGCAGATTCTTTACCAACTGAACTATCAGGGAAGCCCTATCCAATACTGTAGACTCTCTGAATTAGAAGGGCCTTACCCTGCCACCCATCCAAGTTAAGAATTCTATAGTGTCTCCAGAGGAAGTCACCACAATCTGCTGAAACACTCACCAAATCTTGAGGCAGTTATTCCAGTACAACAAAGCTTTCCTTCCTTCTTTCTTTCTTTCTTTCTTTTTTTTTGGCAGGAAGATGTTTAAAAAATATAGAAAAAGACATTCATATGCCCACTGCCTAGAATGAACAAGTACTAATGTTTTGTTGTTTGACCTCGGTCATCCATCATTGGGAAATAATTCTCCATGGATCTCTTACCTTTTTGCACATATAGGAGTGAACTACTTGACCATCTTTTCAAGGATGTCTGGATGATAAACAAGTGTGGAAGGCAAAGATAGTGGTTGCCTTCAGAATAAAAGGCAGATTTCTTAAAATCTTGGAAGACAGAGTGTGTCTTGCACTGGAGCAACAAAATGCTGATTTCTCACTACTGTTATTGCTGTGAGTAACAATCTGCCTTTTGTTTCTGGCCTAAGACTGGGAAACTGTGGAATATTACCACTTAAACTGCCCTAGGCCAGAGAGAACAGGTGGAAATAGCTCCCAAGTAACATTAATATTAAAACTTGATAAGAATAGAAAAAGAAGAAAACTAGACAATTTCACTTACGAATATAGAAGCTAAACTACTAAACAAAAATTAGTAAACACAATCCAGTAGAAAGTTATACAAAGAGCAAAAGGAAATTAAGCCCACATTTATTTCAGATTTGTAAAGTTAGTCTAAATGTTGAAAATTCATTAAAAAAATGACTGTGTTCAGATGAAAAGAGAAAAAAACCTATATTATTATAGCAGTAGAAAGTAAAGGCATTGATAAAATCTAGTGACAATTACTAATAGAAATTCCATGTAAATTAAAAATAAAATAAGGCTTTTAAAACATGCTGATAACTGTATTGAATTATGAAATAGAGAAGCCATTTTAAAATCAAGAACAAATAGCACTGACCACTTTTATTGTTACTATTGTTTTGGAAGTTTCAAATAATTTAATAGGACAATAAAATATGTAAAATGTTAGAGAAAAACCAATCACAGAGAGTCAGGATGAGCCACGGAAAGATTCGGAACTTGAAAAGCACAGACATGGATCGAAATCTCATTTTGTCTCTATTTCATCTGTGAAACTTTGGGCAAGCTATTTAATTTTTTACAGTTCAGTTTTCTCTTCAGTGAAATTGATATAATAATCATTTTTGGAGATTCTGCACATATTAAATTCCCTCCACTCTTGTCAAAGGGCCCAGCTCAGTGGCCTGACACACACTTGGTTCAACTGCATATTCCTTCCAACACTTTTAACCTCTGAGAATTTGAAAAACAGTAAGATTCTGGATGTTTGTGAAGCCTATATATCACTATATGTGAAGCCTATAATGTCACTGTAACATTTTCTGTGATTAAGAATGACACCAATATAGAGATGCCTAATTTTTTTTGCATTCGAGCTTCTTCCAGAAACCTGAGAACTTTCAATACTTGCAACCCAAATTGATGATTCTGCCTCTTCCAGAAGAAAATCAATAAACATTAGTGCCTCCTTGGCAGACAAACTATAGGAACCACAAGTTCCACAATGTTTCATAATCTTAGGAAATGTCATAATCTTATGACAAACCCCATCTGAGTTCCTGGAGGAGGAATCGTTCCTCACCAGGATCCCACTGGTCAGGCCCAGAGTCGGCTGTGCAGCTTTCCCTTGGTTTTGCCACTTTGCTCATATGATTTGTCTGCACTTCCACCTTCTGTGAGCTTGGTCATTTCCTGGCTTGGTGGGGTCCCAGCCCTGCAGAGCCAGCCCTTGTCCATGGAGAGGCCTGGGAGGGCTCCTGCTTTGGCCGAGGACTATTGGGCCTCAGCTCCAGCCATAACATGTCAGGCTGAAGGTATACTCCTCTGGAACTTTAAAAAATAAGATGTATTTATTTATTTTTGGCTGTTCTGAGTCTTTGTTGCTGTGTGGGCTCTCTTCACTTGTGGCCAGTGGGGGCTGCTCTCGTTGCGGAGCACACGCTCTGGAGCGTGTGAGCTTCAGTAGCTGCGGCTCACGGGCTTAGCTGCTCCAGGGCCTGGGGGAATCTTCCTGGACCAAGGATCAAAACCATGTCCCCTGCGTTGGCGGGTGGTTTCTTACCTACTGGACCACCAGGGAAGTGGTCTCTGGAACATTTTTTAGAGCTTACGGCTCAGCCTTCTCTGCTCATCTGTGTGAAGTAATCTTTGAGTTACTTCACTTCTGGATCTTCTTTCTCAAAACCCATAATTTTAGTCACTTCGAAGAAAACATCAGACAGCTCGGAGGGAGGGACAGTGTATGACCAGGAATCTGCACAATGGTCAAAGTCATGATAAACAAGGAAAGACAGAAAAATGGCCACAGATCGGAGGAGACAGAGGAGCCACGACAACTAAGCACAACGCAGGACCCTGGAATGTTAAGGGAGAAATGGGTGAACTCCGAATCGTATCTGGAGTGTAGCTTATGGCATGATACCAATGTTAATTTCTTATTAATAATTTTGACAAAAGCATCATGGTCAGAAAAGATGTTACCATTAGCAGACACTGGGCACAGGATATATGGGAACCCTCAGAACTACATGTGTAACTTTTCTGTAAATATAAATTTATTTCAAAATCAAAAGTTTACTAAAAAGAAAAAGTCCCTTCTAAGCCTGAGATAACCTCTGGCTGTTATGGTTCAGAAAATGAAGCCAGGTTTCCAACGTCACAACAAAAGCTGTCCCACTGGTGGTGGTCTCTCTTCCACTCAGTGATGTGTGCATAGTATGGAATCAAGTTCAACTGTCATTTTCCTTTAGGTCGAACGGGACCAAGGACCCCTAAGATGTGCCTGTGAGTGAGCCCAGAAATATGCAGGGGGTCAGGCAACGTCACAAAATGGTGCCTCTCTTTCTACTAGAAAGAGAAGCTCTGTTTAATGACCACACACACAGTCCTGTCCCTACTCCAACTGCCCTACAGTGACTGGAGTCAGAGTTTGAAACTCATCACTAGAGATTCAGATGTGCTCCCAGGATTGACATTTGCCTACGGATACTTGGACCTATCAGCCAGGTTGTGTGGCTGGGTCATTTTCTAAATGGCTTCTGGCATTGTGTAGCAGGATCCAAGAGGGACCCCCTTCTCTCTAAAGAAAACAAAATCGGCATCAGGAACATTAGGGAGGCAGAGGGGGCTGAAGTGAGCTGTCAGAGTGAGGAAGGGTCCAGCAGGAGAGTTAGAAACCTAGACAAGTATTTTCATCTCTCCAGAGGAGTCAAGCTTCTCCAAACTTGTGGTTCCTCGCACTCCACAGGAATTGTATCACTCTGCAGTGTTCCCAGGCAATTATTTCTCCTCGCAAAGCTGAGCCTCCCCTTTCAGGATCCAATCAAGCGACCACAAATCAAAGATAGCTTGGACTCATTCCACTAATAGCATGGAAAGCCATTAGCTGAAGTTGTTTGAAAAGGGAAGTGGCTCAGATATCTCTGGTCTCACCAGAAAAGCTTCTGTAATGTCAGATTATGGTTACCAAATGGCTTAGGGGCTGAGGCATCATGTTTCTCATCAGGAGAGGTTATTTATTGCACCACTGAACCAACACACTCTCCCTTACTCACTTGCACAAGATAAGATGAAGAGTCCTTTCAAGTTGAATTAAGTTTAAAAGGAAAAGCAACACATGCTCCCAGCTAAAGCTTGGGTTTAGCTCTGGTTGTGTAGGGTGAAAGAGTAGATGGCGCCCTCTGTGGGTGGTCTGCGGGGCTCTGCGAGGCCCTCTTTGCCCCAGTGAACTTGTGGGGATCATTCCTTTTGGTAAGGCCCACTTTCCAAGAGTGTCTTTGTCAAAATGTTAAAAGTCGGGGCTGTTCATTACTTATCAGGGACCCATGTTTCTTTGGGAAATTATTTCTCCCAGTCTCCCTTCCCTGCCGTTCTAAGGGCCCGCCAAGCCCAGAACTCCATGCCCTTGTCCACGGCTTAGGTGGGTATTCTTCCCTCAGACCACAGTGATTGGTTCAGGGATGGGCACATGACAGATTCTGGGGTGATGAGAGGCCTTTCCTCAGACTGATCTAAGAAGAGCTAGTGGTGAAGTCATCTTAACTTGGGGAGGTTGGAGGGATGGATGGGAATCTAGATTCCAGAGGCTATGTTTTCAGTCACATAGAATGAAGGGAATAAAGCCATGTAGGGGTAAGGAAAAGAGTTTTCATCGAGACCCAGTTCTAGGCATTAAGAGCACAGACATGTGTTTGGATGCTCCAGGTTCTTTACAATGAAGCCCCATTTTAACTGAGCATGTTTGTACTGGCTTCCATCACTCTCAAGAAAGAGTATTCTGACTAATGCTCTCATCAATGTGCCTAACTTCTAGGGCTTTCCATAAATACCAATCCCGCATGGACAAGAAAAGGCTTCTTGCTGGCCTGACTTTGTTGGGGTTAGAGTCCCTGAGTGCACACCCTAGGTGGGCCTCTTCTGGTCAGGATGGAAGGGTGAGAAAAATAAAAACATTTTGACTGGACAGCTGTGAAAGTGGAGGGCCCAAGTGCGGCCTGTTCTTCCTGGGGTTTTCTCCCTTTTGCTACTGGATTTTCTGGAAGTTTCTTTTGAAGAAAGTGCTCTGTAGCTAGAATTGTTTTATGTTTACCAGCTGAGAAGATCTTTACTAGCCTCTCCAAGGCTAATGTTCTTTATGGTTTCCCTTTCTTAATCACCTGGCCTGGGCATGATTAGAGACCTAAAAGATTGCTGTGTTCACAGGCCGGGCAGCCCAGGGGATGAGGCGGGAGGTGGCCACCTGGGTGGAGACAGGCCTGAGCTCCCATCCAGGCCTTCCCTGCGGGGCCTCCATTTCTGCCAACCTCTGTAGGCCCCCGCTGAGATAAGCCTGGAGTGTGTCAGTCTGGTGGAGTTTCTGCCTCAGTTGGCCATTCCCATCCTTGGATGCTCCGTCCCACTCAGGAGGGTACGTGTGGGTGTGCAGGGTGGTCTGCGATTCCCGACTCCTGGGAAGGCGGCTGCCCACCCAGCCCAGGTGCTCAGAGGCCCGCGCGAGCCAGAGGGCCTGCTGTGAGTGAGGCCGGATGTGAGGCGGAGGGGGAGGCGGAGCACGTGGGGTGGAGGATAATAAACTCCTTCATGGCTCTGAAGGCTCGCCGAGCCTGATTTTCAATTATAAATAATCCCTGGATTTGTTCAAAGCTCAACAACAGCCCCGACTGCCCTACAGCTGGCCAGAGAAGCCCACGTGACTTTTCAGATCTCAGGGGTGTCCCGCCTCCCTTCTGGCCTTTGCAGTGATGGGGGCGGGGGTCTGAGAACACAGCTGAGACACATTTATCGAACTGAAATCGAAGTTTTCACCGCGTATGTTAACCGAGTTTCTGTGCAACAGAACTTAGTGAAAGAACCTCGTGCTTGCAGTGGAGAACTGTTCATCTGTACAGGTCATCTTTACTGAATAACTACTGTGTGCCTATACACCCATCCTGCACTAGGGACTGGGGTGGATGGGGCTGGGGGAGCAGAGAAAAATATGTCCTTGTTCCTGAGTGGAGGAAACAAAGACAAAGGGGAGATAACATGCTGGGATCCTGGTCTTGTTCGGATGGGCTAGGACGGGCCTCGGAGCCATGAGGAAGGCCTGGAGGGGCTATCTTTGACCCGGTTCTGGCCGCAGCAGGAGGGAAACTGGTCAGGACTGAGCTCTGAGTCCTGTTGAGCAAGCTCTAGGAAGCACCTGAGAATCCCGAAGCGGGTGTGCAGAAGGAACCCGACCAAAGGGAAGAGGCTGATGAGAGGGCTGGGCGTGAGGGGTGCGTGGAGCCTGAAGCTGCCCGCTCAACACAGAGGCTGTGGGCTTGTTTGTAAACCCTGTGGCTGGTGGTGGCTGGATAAGACGTTATCCATCTCATTTTTACTGCAAAAAAGCTGTGAGCAGCCTGAAAGCTGGGGGAGGGTGTGGTGACCCCTGGGTGCCTGGTGTCGGAGGAGTGGAGTGGGGTGGGAGATAGGTCCTTCTTGTTCCTTTTCTGCAATCCCAGCCCCAATCTGCTTTGTCCCTGCACGGAGGCATGGCCTAGGCCAAAATGTTTTGATTCAATAAATACTTTTCAGGGAAAACCAAGAAATCCCAGAAAACACCACTTGAAGCAAATGTCCTTATAGGGTTTTAATGAAGGTGGAGGGAAGGGAGGGTGGAGTTCAAAATCACATTTTCACCCAGAGGAATGAAATGGTGCATGATGTCCTTTCAAACGGTGCTGTGTTTCAGGAATCGCTTGGGCTCTAGGGGAGAGTAAAATTATTTCACTGTAATTTGAGAAAAAGTGTCCATTTTTTCTTATTCCCTGTAGAAGTGAAAGCAGAATGTGTGTGTGTGTGTGTGGGGGGGGGGGGGGGGGGGGGGT
>SJYV01049162.1:40445-55212 GCA_006410875.1 Neotragus pygmaeus | reverse complement strand
GGGGGGGGGGGTGTGGTGCTGGCTGGAATATCAGATGACATGACATCTGATAAACGACTCGTGGTACATAGTTATTGAATCAGTTGCCTCCAAAAGAAATTGTTAGATTTTTCAGAATCAGCATTATCAAGCCTCCCAGCAAGGATTTTATGAGAACAACAGGGAAAGACATCAGGTCTTTCCTAATTCAGCCCTCCTAGTGCTCTCTTCTTTTCCCTACTGCTTTTTCTTCAAAGAACACATTTGTCCAAGGGAGGAAGATTCAAGACACCGTGTCAGGACTCCCCGTTTTCCCCTAAACTGCACCTTGAACAATTTATTTCTTGAACTTCTTTTAAAGTATCTATTTTATTTATCAAAAGTTTTTATAGTATGTAGAGCAATTATCCTTCAATAAATTAATTAATTTAAAAATAGCATTAGCATTATAGCTCCTTAGTAAGTATACGAAAATCTGAACAGTATCAAAAATAATGTCTGTAATGTATATGTTTGATTCTATTTATGATTACATAATTTTTATTCATACCAATATAATTGTATTTTAAATAAAATGTGTTTAAAGCTTAAAAAGTTTTTATTGTAGTATAATTGATTTATAATGTTTTAGTTTCTGTTGTACAGCAAAGTGAATCAGTTATACATGTACATATATCCACTCTTTTTAAAGACTCTTCCTATTTAGTCACTACAGAGTTTTGAGAAGAGTTCCCTGAGCTATACAGCATTTCCCAAGCTTTTGAAGGCCTTATGGCCTTACTAGAAACTGAGTATTCCCAAGAACAGAGCACGTGTCTGTTGAAAGTCCCCAGGTGCCCAGGGCTGGCGGGACTTGTTGTTGGTTAAAACCTCGTCTGGTTGTTGAATGTGTGGGAGTGATCCCTAGCGGGAGGGGGTGGGAATCCAGGATGGTGGGAATGTGGCCAAGATATGCAGAGCTGCAAAGAAACTAACGGCTTAGTTCCACTGCCCTTGAACCGTGGGGATGAGCCTGGCTCTAGGAACCCTGGGATCATCATGGGAAGGGGTGGGTGTGAGAGAACCTGGACAAAGGCAAATCTGAAAGTTGTGGGTCCCTCTGGATTTAGCGTGTTTCAGTAAACCCCTAGCTCACTCCTTAAGGTCTGAAGATGGATGAAGGTCCTCCCCTCCCACACTTCTCTTTTCATTTCCTGAGCAAGACGTCACTTCACCTCTCTGAACCTCATCTTCCCTATCTGCTGAAGGGACTGAGCTAGATAATCTCCAGGATCTTTTCAGCACTAACCTCTTGTGCAGGGCTGAATCAAAGTGGAAACGCAAGACCCTTGTTCAAAAATCAGGGGAAAATTGCCCTTAAGTTTCCTAAAATATAAAGCTCTTTTCTTTCTCCTGTGTTCTCTCACTTTCGACTTAACGATTTTTAAAAGATCTAGGTTAAATTTATTGTTGGTGGTGCTGAGTCTTCATTGCTGCCCTGGGTTTCTGCTACTTGCAGTGAGTGGCGATTGCTCTCTAGTTGTGGTGTGCAGGCTGCTGACTGCAGCGGCTCCTCTCGTTGCGGAGCACAGGCTCTAGGGTGCGTGGGCTTCAGTAGTTGCAGCAGGTGGTCAGTAGTTGAGCTCACAGGCTCCAGAGCACTGGCTCAGTAGTTGTGGTGTACAGGCCTAGCCGCTCTGCTGCATGTGGGATCTTCCTGGACCAGGAATCGAACCTGTATCCCTTGCATTGGCACACGCATCTTCATCACTGAGCCACTAGGGAAGTCCCAACTTACGATGTTTTTAATTTACTAGTTAATGTTTTTCTAAGAAAAGAAAAATTAAAATTTAGTATTAGCATGAACGTTACCATTCATCCTTAAATCATGCACTGTAATTACACAGTTCACATTTTGTAGCTTGCACATGCAGATGTATTTTGTCTTTAAATATAAAGAACAGCAGAAGAACTGCACACAATGAACTTAGTTCTTTTCACTTGTTGATCTGTGCACATTCTGCCTACATTCTCAACTTCCTGATGGGTAAGGAAGGACTGAAAGGAAAAGAATTATGAAAGTGTCACATCTCTCTCCTTCCTGCCATGTCATAATTTTCAGCATAAGTGGTGGACTAATACAGGCAAATAACATGAGTAAGAAAGCAAAAAGCTGCTACAGGAAAATAGCACCTGCTTCTATAAAAAGAAATAAAAAATGAACCACCATAGGGTCTTGTACAAAGATATTAGAAGAAGAAAGAAGGAAAGTAACAGGAAAAACAAATGTTAAATGAAGTACACGCTCCAGAAAAACACCGTAGTCCCGCTGATAAAATTATGACATTAAAACAACATTACACTAGCATGGCCAAAATTCAGAACACAGACAGCACAGGATGCTGACCAGGATATGGAGCCGCAGAAACTGTCATTCATTGGTGGTGAGGATGCAAAATGGTACAGCCACTTTTTCTTTCTGAATTGAAGTATAGTTGATTTATAATGTGCTTATTTCTGCTGTATGGCAGGGACTCAGGTCCAGCCACTTTGGAAGACAGCTGGACAGTTTTCACACAATTCAGTAACTGTGCTCCTTAGCATTTGCCCAAATGCATTGAAAATTTACATCCACACAAAAACCTGCACACTGATGTTTATAGAAGAGTTTTCACAATTGCTGAAACTATTGAGCAACCAAGACATCCTTTGATAGGTGAATGGACAAATAAACTGTGGTACATTTTGACAATGGAATGTTATTCAGTGCTACAGGACTTAAGCTATAAAAAGATTAGGAGCAACCTTAAATGCATATTATTACTAATGAAAGAAGCCAATCTGAAAAGGCTACATAGCATTTGGTTCCAACTCTGTGATAAATTGAGGTGCTGGAGGACTCTTGAGAATCCCTTAGACTGCAAGGACATCCAACCAGTCAATTCTAAAGGAAATCAACCCTGAATATTCACTGGAAGGGCTGATGCTGAAGCTCCAATATTTTGGCCAACTGAGGCGAAGAGCTGACTCATTGGAAAAGACCCTGATGCTGGGAAAGACTGAGGGCAGGAGGAGAAGGGGGTGATGGAGGAGGAGATGGTTGGGTAGCATTGCTGACTGAATGGACATGAATCTGAGCAGTCTCTGGGAGATAGTGAAGGACAGGGAAGCCTGGTGTGCTGCAGTCCATGGGGTCACAAAGAGTTGGACACAACTTAGTGACTGAACAACAGGTATGACATTCTGGAAAAGGCAGAATGTGATGACAGTTAAAAAAAGATCTGTGGTTGCCAGAGACTTGTGTGGATGCAGGGATAGATAGATGGAGCACAGAGGATTTCAACAGTTGTGGAACTATTCTGTATGATACTATTATGGTGGCTACAAGCCATCATTCTTTTGTCAAAACACATAGAATGTACAACACCATCAGGGAACCTTGTAAACTAAGGACTTTCAGTGATAATGGTATGTCAGTGTAGATTCATGAACTGTAACCAATGTGCCACACTGTGGGGGATATTGATAGTGGAGGAGGCTAAGCATGTGTTGGGGCAAGGGGTGTATGGGAACTCTGTTCTTTTCACTCGATTTTGCTATGGACCTAAAAATTCTCTAAGAAGTCTATTGGAAAAAATTATGACAAAATGTTTTGGAATTAATTTCAAAAGTAATCAAATCAAGAGCCCAAGGTAGAGATACAAAGATCAGGTGAGATATGTTGCAATGACAAAAGCGGCTGAAATGTAAACAAGTATAATGTGAACGACCAAGTAAGATTCATGGGAAGTTAGAGTTAGAGAAGGAGGCTGGCTCCCTAGGTCATCACAGACGAGGTCCCTGCCTCAGCCTTCTCGTGATAGGGAAGGTCTGGAAAAACTAGGGAAGGAAGAATAATGATACTTGAATCGGGCTGATTTGATTTTCGATTCACAGTGAGAACAAGGCCAAGATGGGAGACTTCATGGAAGAGACTTGAGGGCCTCCAGTCACCAGCCAGTCAGTCATTTGACTTCTTGCCTAATCAACCCAGAGCTGACCACCGTGTATGACATAGCTTAGCCAAGACTGCGAAACCATCCTCAATTGTTTATTTTTCATTTTACTGAAATATAATTGCTTTACCATGTCATGGTAGTTTCTGCTGTACAATGAAGAGAATCAGCTACAGCTATCCTCTCCCTCTTGGACTGCCCTTCCACCCCACCCTCACCCTGCGCCTCTGCGTCATCACACAGCACTGGGCGGAGCTCCCTGGCTATACAGCAGCTTCCCACTAGCTATGTGTCTCACACACGGTAGTGAATATGTGTGAACCCTAATCTCCCAGTTCGTCCCACACTTCCCTTTTCCTGCTGCGTCCCTTGCCCTGTTCTTTGTGTCTGTGACTCTGCTGTTGCTCTGCAGATAGATTCTAAATCGTTGCTGCTCAGGATTTTAAGCTTAATGTGTTATTATAGACTATGTTTTGGGGTGGTTTATTCCATAGCCATAATAACTGATTCAACTCTGCCACCGTGGACTTATCAAAACTCACATGGCTTCACTCTTTTCATCTGTAATTTGAGGATAAGATCAACTTGAAGTTGTCATCATATTAACAAATGAACGTTTAAAACATATAGAACATCATAGGGTTCCAACAAAATGTTTTTAATTGAATGAATAAATGGTTAGTATTCAATAAATATCCCCCACAGAACAACTACTGTAATGATGATACCTAAGAGGCCTTTCACCACACAGACTTTGGGGACTGGGGAAACCCGAGGTTCAGGGAAGCCATCAGTGAAGTAAGATGGAAACTGCTCGCCTTGCCAGGAACTTACTCACACGCCTGGGATCAGCCAGGCTGTTAGTGCACATGTAATGGAAGAGAAAGTGCTTCCACTGCTCATTCCACAGCCAAACCACAGATCCTGGCAGCTCCTCGCCTCGGAGGCAACAAAGACACACTCACAGGGCTTGGCTCCTTTCTTCTGAATCCTACACCTCAAGCTAAAGCAGCCTGTCACGCAAGGCTGGCCTGCGGGGAGCAGCTGGGCAGTGCGTCCGGGCTGTGCCGGGCCGCCCTTCCCCCAGTTGCCTTCTCTTGTGTGCCCTCACTTGTGAGTTCCGGAATGCCCAGGGGTGGCAGGACTGGTAGCTTTTTCTCTTTTGCTTCCAGGAATCTTGTGTGTGTGTGTGTGTTTTTGAAGCTTTTGAACCAGGAGAGAGGGTTCCCTTTTATCACTTGAGAGACACCTCATGGACAGACCATCGAGAATTTCTTAATATCCAGTTAACAGATATTTTGAGAGCCAGCATATTGTCAGGCTTTGTGCCAGGTCTTGGAGAGGCAGAGATAGAGAAGATTAGAGTTGCCTTTTCTTTTTACTATCCATCAGAGAAGAGGGCATGGCCTGGAGACAGGGCAGGAGGTGTCAGGAGACTGGGCTCTGGGTCCTGGTTCAGCCAGGTGAGTGCGGCACAGTCGCCTGGGCTTTCTGAGCCTCAGGCTCCTCATCTGTAACATTAGCGATGGGCCTCGATGACCTTGCTGCTCCATCCACCTCTAATGTTAGGTGCTGGAGAGCCTGTGGCCACTGGCAAAATCATGGAAGACCCTTGTTTCCATGTGCTCAGAAAAGCCTGGCCACCTCATTTTTCCTTTTATTATTATTATGTCATACTTGATACTGGCAACAGAATGTGACTATCACAGAAGTAATGATGAAGCAGAGGGACAGCAGGAAGATCTGTGTGCCTTAGAGGTCATGGTCAATACCATTGCATCAGCTGGTATTCCAGCTGGTATTCCTATACCACACCCTGCCTACCTCAAGAAGTTACCACCACTTTGAATTTTATTGCTATAAACTCTTGGTTTTGAAAAATAAGTTAGCACATATGTATACAACATCAAGCAATATATTTAATTTTGCTTTATAAAAATGTTATTGTACTATACTATACCCAGTCTTTTCACTTGCTTTTTTCACTCAGTATTATGTTTCTAAGATTTATCCATGTGGCAAGAAGTTCATTATTTTTGCTATGATATGTAACATTTTATTGCAGGAGTATGAATATATAGTTGTTCTCATTCTCCAGCTACTTTGGGACAAGAGTTGTCCAGTTATTATTACAGTGTTACTGTGAACATTTCTCTATATAAATGCTGTGCAAACTCTATAAACTTCTAGAGTTTATACTGAGAAAGAAGTAGAAACACTTGAATCTTAGGCATGTGTGCAAGAGTTTCTTGAAGGTAGAGTAACTAGGCTATAAAATACTTGAACATTCAACTAATTTTTTCCAAAGGAGTTGTACTAATTTAGACTTCTACCAGCAGAATATAAAACTTCCTGTTGACTCACACCCTCTCTAAGACTGTGACAGTGTCTGACTTCTTAATTTTTGCCAATCCAGTGGGGGAAAAATGGTATCTCACTGCTGTCTTAATTAGTCTCAGAGGCTGAGTGTTCTTTGATGGGTTTATAGATGACTCAAGTTTACTACTCTGTCAACTGACTGTTCCTGTCCTTTGCATATTTTTCTACTGGGCTGTTGGCTTTGTATTTATTCATCTAATCACTGGACTTTGAAGATGAAAAGAAATCCTCTTTATGTATGTTTTATTGGTTATATATATAACATATATCTTCTCCTGGTTTGTGGCTTTCCAATCACTTTCATCTTGGGATCTATTGTGAAACAGAAGTTCTTAATTTGAAAGCAGTCAAATTTATTATTTTTTTCTTTCATAATTTGTACTTTCATGTTTTGTTTTAAGAAGTCTTTACCACCCTGAGGTCCTAAACATGTTCTCCAACATTTTCTTCAAAAATCTGATTTTTGCCTTTTATATCTTCAACTCTCCAGGATTTGATTTTTCTGTGTATTGTGATCTGATTATAGTTTTTTTTTCTCCATATAGGTAACCAGTTGACCTCTACTATTTATTGAAGAATTGTGTTGTTTCCTTAGTGATCTACAGTGTCTTCTCCATCATATCTCAGGGACCTACCCCTTTCTCCTTCCCTTTCTGTTTCTACAGAGTTCTCTAGTCTGTTCCATCAGGCAGTTTATCTATATCTGTGCCAGTAAATACTGTGTTCATTACATCAGGTTTATAATAAGTCTTGATATTCCTCTTCCGAAGTGGCTTATTTATTCTGAGATCTTAGCTTCTCCACATAAATTTGAGAATTATTGGTTAAGTTTCTCAGCAATTCTTTTTGACTTTTTATTGGAGTTGTAGCCAATCTTTTAGATCAGTTTGGAGAGAAGCACCTATGTGTGATTTTCCAAAAGATTATATTATGATCTTTGAGTAGCTGATGGTGTAGTGGGGAAGACAGACCCAGACGCACTGGGACAAAACCATGTGGTAAATAGTATATGAAAATGAAGCACAGAGGAGGAGTCAGGGAAAGAGTGATAGAGAAGATAACATGTGTGAAGAGTCTCCATGAACAAAGATTCTGTATTCTGGCTGCAGATGTAATAAGTCTGTCTATAGCGTTTTGTCAGACCCCTCCTCCCTCAGGAGATAACCACCAAGGTTACCCTCAGTGAAGCCCTAGAGTGATTGTGATGGTCGCACAGCGGGATCAGTTTGTCCAGGACCTAAACAGAAACCAGTGTGCCCTGTGCACTCTTTTCTCTGCATCCAAACGTGGTATCTCTTTCATATAATGTTCGCCCCACACCCTACACATTTTGGGTACCTTTGTAGGTCTGACTCATCTTTCCCAGAGAGACCTACTTACGGTCTCTGCTGTCTTTTTTTGAAGCCAATTCATTTGACGACTCAGATTTACAAGTTCAACTTTCGTTAGCTTTGCCTCCACATTTTATTCAATTCTAGACCAAGTTTTCCTAGTTGTACTTCAACAATCAATTGGTCCAGGACACTGAATGTCTATTCCGGGGCTTAGGCACTTTCAGAGGATGCAGAGTCCAGGGATATAGAGTCAGGTAGGCCTGGGTTCGAATCTTGGCTTTTTCCTTTTTAGCTGGACAGCATTGAGCCAACTACTTAATTTTTCTAATCATATGGTTCTTCACGAATAGTTCTTTGCTTAGTCACTCAGTCATGTCCTACTCTTTGTGACCCTGTGGACTGTAGCCCTCCAGGCTTCTCTGTGCATGGGGATTCTCCAGGCAAGAATACTGAAGTGGGTTGTCATGCCCTTCTCCAGGGGATCTTTCCAACCCAGGGATTGAACCCAGGTCTCCCACATCGCAGACGGATTCTTTACCATCTGAGCCACCAGAGAAGCCCTTACAAATAACAAGCTATGATAACTCCGGGTTCAGATAATATATATAAAGATATCCTATACATATAATATTTTAATCAAAAGAAGAACAAAAAATGTTAATTTCAAAAACTAGAACAGAAGATGGTAACTTCTGAATTTTTTTTTCCTTTGAGGAGCATTGAGGTAGTGGGAGGTAAGACCCTCACAGAGGATGTGTACTAAAGGAAAAGCACTGTCCATAAAGGTTCATAAATCTGTATGCAGGTCAAGAAGCAACAGTTAGAACTGGACATGGAACAACAGACTGGTTTCAAATCGGGAAAGGAGTACATCAAGGCTGCATACTGTCACCCTGCTTATTTAACTTATATGCAAAGTACATCATGCGAGATGCTGGACTGAATGAAGCACAAGCTGGAATCAAGATTTCTGTGAGAAATATTAATAACCTCAGATATGTGGATGACACCACCCTTAGGCAGAAAGCGAAAAACTGAAGAGTCTCTTGATGAAGGTGAAAGAGGAGAGTGAAAAAGTTGGCTTAAAGCTCAACCTTCAGAAAACTAAGATCATGGCATCCAGTCTCATCACTTCATTGCAAACAGATGGGGAAACAATGGAAATGGTAAGAGACTTATTTTTGAGGGGCTCCAAAATCACTGCAGATGGTGACTGCAGCCATGAAATTAAAAGACACTTGCTCCTTGGAAGGAAAACTATGATCACCCTAGACAGCATATTAAAAAGCAGAGACATTACTTTGCCAACAAAGGTCCATCTAGTCGAAGATATGGTTTTTCCATTAGTCATGTATGGATGTGAGAGTTGGACTATAAAGAAACCTGAGCACGGCTGAATTGATGCTTTTGAACTGTGGTGTTGGAGAAGACTCTTGAGAGTCCCTTAGACTGCAAGGAGATTCAACTAGTCAATCCTAAAGGAAATCAGTCCTGAACATTCATTGGTAGGACTGACGCTGAAGCTGAAACTCCAATACTTGGGCCACCTGATCCGAAGAACTGACTCATTGGAAAAGACCCTGATGCTGGGAAAGATTGAAGACAGGAGGAGAAAGGGCTGACAGAAGATGAGATGGTTGGATGGCATCACTGACTCGATGGACATGAATTTGAGTAAACTCCGGGAGTTAGTGATGGACATGGAAGCCTGGCATGCTGCAGTCCACGGGGTCACCAAGATTTGGACACAGCTGAGCGACTGAACTGAACTGAATAAAGTCCAAAAAATCATGTTGATGCTCTGCTTTGATCCACAAAAGATTTAAGATAGCACGTAAAATAGTTAAATTAGAGCAAGGTAACAACTTAGAAGTGACGAAAAGCGAAGCAAAAATCAAGGGTGACCCTCACAGTGAAGGTAGGAAGAAAGAAGTGCAGAAAATGCACACCAAGGAGCCTTTTCCACACACTTGTTTTACGGGGCACTCATATTCAATGCTAAGCTTTCCAGTGGCCCCACCAATAGAAACAGTGACAACCTACAGATAACTATAAGGAATGCCAAATAAAGGAGAAGGATCAGCATGGAGGGAGCGGGGCTGGATAGAGAAGATGACTTGACAATAATGAGGTTTGAGCCAGATTTTGATGGACACTGGAGCTATAGATTCCAGAGGGAGGCACTCAAGCAAAGTATAGAGGAGGAGAATAAAGAGGTTGTCCTGGGTTTTAGGGATCCTTTTGGCCGACTGAGGTCCTTAACACTGGTTTTTAGATTTCACACAACAGAGCCCTAGCTTTCCCTGACAGAAAATAATCTGATGGAAGGGGTATTTGGAGGAAATTACTCTGGCACCACACAGTTGCAATTTTCTCCTCTGCAGGTTATAATTCATCATAAGCATTTAGGAAGACGCTGTCACGTGTGTCTCTCCTGATATAGTTCACATCTGGTTCTGCCATTGGCAGTCCAGAATATTTAGAAAATCTGCACAGCATTGGTGTCTAATAACCTTTGCTTTAAACACAATGAAGCCAACCACAAACTTAGAAATGGCACACATCCCTCTGGACTAATTTAGTCCAGGTTCTCTATGTGACTGAGGAAATCCCTTGAGTAGTCTGGACACTGGCACGAGTGTTAAAAACCAGGGAGGTTGCACCTAATCTTAGAAATAAGAGGAAAAGGAGCGACTTTCCCTTTCAGTTTGTTTGCCTTGCATGTATAAAGTTTTGAGAGTTTGAAATAGCTGTAGACCAAACAGCCTTCTGCACAAAATTGTACAATCACCAGAAATTTTTTGTTTTTAAAGGAAGTTATATTTTTGTAACACGTGGACATTATGAGCCATTTGGGCTTAAATTCTGGCTGAGCAGTTTTTTTTCCCTTGGTTGTACTTCGAGGGGCTCATGAACTCCTTCAGCCCTTAGAAGAAATGAAATCAATAGCTTCTTAGTTGCTCAATGACACAGGTCCATAGAGGGTAGGGACAAGTTCCATAGGGGACAGAAAAACATCTGCAGGAACACACACTTTCTCAGCCCAAGAAGAGCTCTTGGCAAAACTATCGGCGATCTCTTCTTGACCCCAATTAGTTGTAATCCATTGCAATCTGTCTTCTGGGACAGCTGTTATCAGACTATGTGGGGAAAGCATGTCCTTGCTAAACTTTTGATGGAGTAGGGCAAAGGGCAACGTTTTATTGCTCTGACAGTCACGCATTCACTTCCTATCATCCAACTGGTTGTTTTCTTTGGAGGCCATTCTCAACTGACTCTTGGGAAGCAAGTTGAATTTGTTGGAGGGGAAGTGGTAAGATTAACCACCAGCACATCTTCCTTGATTTGTTCCTGACTCTCAGCTGGTGAGAGAATTTCATTTGCAAGTGTCAGAAACCCTTGGGAGAGAGAGTCCTGTTGAAAGGATCTAGATGTTTAATTCTTCCACACCTACATGGATTGATCAAGTTGGGATGGTTTCTGTAAGGAAGTATAAATAAAATCTGGAAGAGATACACAAAATGTAGAACTTTGCTAAGTCAATTTTTCTTAATGAAGTTCATTCACTCAATTAGCAAATATTTGAGAGCTTTTTTTATGCTAGCTTTGTGTGTGGTACTGGAGATACTAGGGTATAAATGAAAAAGATCAATCATGGCCCATGAATCACTGATGTGATATATGGCAGAGTAACACTTCTCAAACTGTGTATCAAATGATGACACCAATTCCATACAACTCTTTTGCTCTCACCCAAACAAAGTGGAAGTGGTGATTTTTTTTTTCTCAAATTAATTTGGGAAATATTGTATACTCTGTTTTGGGGTCATGTATTATATCATAGAATAAAAAAGTTTTTGATAGGTTCTGCTATCAGTAATTGTGGTATTCTTTCTTTGTTCGATATAGCATTTATCAAAAGCATCAGTAGGAAATCCACCTACCGATACTTAGTTTTCTGTGAAATACATTTGGAACACATTGGTGGAGGAAACTAAGTGGAAATAAACAAGTATTAAAAACTCTCAGGGTCACAAAGCTGGCTATGGTTAGCTATGGTCAAGAATTGCTGCTGTTGAGTGAAATCCACTATGGAAGCCCCATTCCTGCCCTCTACAGCCACAAAATATACTCCTGGGCAGTACTCAGAGCCCTCAATGTATACTTTCCCTGCCCAAATATGACCTTACCCCACTCACTCTCTCACTCCTGTCAATTCCTGTGCTTTCACAATCCTGCCTCAGAATTCACCTTTGCCTTGGTGTATTCTGTAAAGAAGCATCTTTAGAATAAAAGAAAAAGTACTTTTATTATTTTATTTTCTTATTACAACAAAGCATGTCTGTCACAGAAACACTGTGAAATGATATGAACCAGTAAAAGAAAACAAAGCCCATCCAGAAATAAGTAGTTAATGTTTTAGTGACCATCCTCTCAAAGTTTTCCTCCACCCCCAAAACATATATACACACATGTATAAAAAGTGGGAACTTTTGAGTTCACTTAGTACTGTATTGTGAGGGGACCATCTTGTTTTTATTGTATTTCCCATGTCTCACACAGAGAGTGACACTCTGTAAGTACCCAATAATTATGGAATGAATGAATGACCAATCCTGAGGTCTTTTCTAGCTCTAAACCCTTTTGATCTTCATCATGTTTTCATTCTGTGAATCTTCCATGTGTCTCCACTTTACACTGGTTTTTTTTTTTTTTAATTTGGAGACTTCATTTTTTTAGAGCAGTTTTATATTTACACAAAAATTGAGCAGATCATACAGGCAATCTCCATATGCAGTCCCTCTCCACCAGCACAGGTTCCCTATTATTAACATCTTGCATTAATGTGGAGCATTTGGTACCCTGAGTTTGGTTTTTTTTTTTTAACCATGTTAGTAGGTGTGTAGTAGTAGCTCACTGTTTGTTTTAATTTGCAATTCCCTAATGATATATGATGTCATCTTTTCACATACTTATTTGAAGTCTGTATTTTTTTATTTAATGAGAAGTGTGTTCAGATATTTTACTTATTTTTTAATTGGGTTGTTTTTTTGTTATTGTTGATTTTTAAGCATTCTTTGTATCTAGTGATAATTTCACCAGATGCAAAAGTCTAGGTTGATGGCTTTCCCTATAGTACTTTAAACATTTCGCTCCATTCTCTCCTGGCTTGTGTGGATCCTGAAGAGAAGTCCAATGGTAATTTTTATCTTTGATCTTCTACAAATCAGATTTCTTATTTTCTTACCTTTTAAAATCTTTATCTTTGGCTTTCTGTAGTTTGGTATGTTTGGGTATAGATTTTTTTTGGTATTTATCCTACTTGGTGTTCTCTGAATTCCTCTGGATCTGTGGTTTGGTGTCTGTCATTAATTTTGAGAATTTCTCAGCCATTATGACCTCAAATATATCTTCTTTTCCTTTCTCTCTTTCCCTTCTTCTTTGCCTCTTCCTAGTGTTTCCGCTTCACAATTGTTTTGCCTTTTGCAGTTGTTCCACAGTTCCTTGATATTCTGTTTCATTCAAACAATCGTTCTTCCTCTTTGCATTTCTGTTTGAGGATGGCCTCTTTTCAAATTCACTGACTCTTTTCAGAGCTTCCATTGCTCTGTTTACGTTACCCATCTGTTCTTGCATGTTTTCTCATTTTCCTTGAGAGCCCTGAACATATTAATCACAACTATTTTAAACTCTCTGTCTGATAATTCTGAAAGCTATGCTATGCCTGAGTCTATCCGTTATGCTTTCCTTGTCTCTTCAGAATGTGTTTTCTCTTGCTTTCTAGCATATCATTTACTTTTTTGTTGAAATCCAGACATGATATGTTGGGTAAAGTAACCGAGATAATTAGGCTCTTAGTGTGAGCTGTGCTATGTCTAATGTCTTTTGCAGCTGTAGGCTTCATTTTCTTCTAGTTTCTTTACTTGTTTTCTTTCTCGTGCTGTTTTTATGTCTCCCTAAACTCTTCTCTGGAGAAGGAAATGGCAACCCACTCCAGTATTCTTGCCTGGAAAATCCCATGGATGGAGCCTGGTAGGCTACAGTCCATGGGGTCGCAAAGAGTAGGACACCACTGAGCGACTTCACTTCAAGCTCTTCTTAAGTAGAATCTGTGTCTTGCAGACCTCGGTTGTATGCCACTGTGATTGTGGTGGAACTCTGCTGATGTAGTGGTTGGCTATGGGTTGGGGGAGGTGATTTATAATCTAATGATTAGAACTTAGTTTTTTAGTGAGCCTGAGTCCCTGGGCTGTGACCTTCAGAAAGTTTCCTCAGTCTTTTCCCTTACTTTATATAATACAAGAACACTGGAGGGGATTAGAGTTGACTAATTACCGAGGGAACATTTGATGCAAAGATGGGCTCGATAAAGGACAGAAACGGTATGGACCTAACAGAAGCAGAAGATACTAAGAAGAGGCGGCAAGAATACACAAAAGAACTGTACAAAAAATATCTTCACGACTCAGATAATCATGATGATGTGATCACTCACATAGAGCCAGACTCCTGGAATGTGAAGTCAAGTGGGCCTTAGGAAGCATCACTATGAATAAAGCTAGTGGAAGTGATGGAATTCCAGTTGAGCTAGTTCAAATCCTAAAAGATGATGCTATGAAAGTGCTGCACTCAATATGCCAGCAAATCTGAAAAACTCAGCAGTGGCCCCAGGACTGGAAAAGGTCAATTTTCACTCCAATCCTAAAGAAAAGCAATGTCAAAGAATGCTCAAACTACCGCACAGTTGCACTCATCTCACATGCTAATAAAGTAATGCTCAAAATTCTCCAAGCCAGGCTTCAGCAATACGTGAACCGTGAACTCCCGATGTTCAAGCTGGATTTAGAAAAGGCAGAGGAACCAGAGATCAAATTGCCAACATCTGCTGGATCATCAAAAAAGTAAGAGAGTTCCAGAAAAACATCTATTTCTGCTTTATTGACTATGCCAAAGCCTTTGACTGTGTGAATCACAATAAACTGTGGAAATTCTTCAAGAGATGGGAATACCTGACCACCTGACTTGCCTCTTGAGAAACCTATATGCAGGTCAAGAAGCAATAGTTAGAACTGGACATGGAACAACAACCTGGTTCCAAAT